>VDFB02272113.1:0-66430 GCA_007258455.2 Sequoia sempervirens | reverse complement strand
AATTGTTTGTTTGTCATGTTACAACCTTAGGTTGTCAATTGACATTTTAAATTACACAATTCTATACACTTTCCTATTACATTTTTAAACCACATCTCTTTGAGGCATTTTGTTAAATTTAACAATTGACTTTCTTTGTGTATGCTTCCAAAGCTTTCATTGAGGTATTTTATCAAAAAATTATACAAACCAGCTAATTGCCTTGTCTATGCTACCAAATTTTCCATACACGTCTCTAAAAAATTGGAATATACTCCTAATGCAGTAGGGGGAGGCCTGCAACATACAAACACACAACTCCAATCTACAAACAAATTTTCAATTTACAATTTCATCATGACCTCTTCTTTTAACAAATTCACATTGTTTAGATTGTAGCATATCAAAGTCACTCAATCGGGTATAATTCCCCACACAACCTTCTCACTTCTCAGAAGACCCCCAAATCCAAAAATAGTCTTTACTTAGGTCTCAAAACAAAAGATTTTCCAGGTTTTAGGACCTTGAATGCTCAAATAGGTTTCCATTACAAAAACCCTCAATTTGCTCATAAATATTTAGGGTTTTCTATATTTCAAAACTCCAAGGCCTTCCAAGTCTCACCAAAGCATCAAACAAGTTTGTTAGGCTCTATAAAAACAAAATAAACCTTCACTAGGCCTTTAGCCTCATTATATCTCAAAAACACCACTTTGGTTCCTCTTTTTCATGCCAAAAACTCACATTCTCAGCCTAAGATAACATCACCATCTCTATAGATGCCTTACCACTATTAAAAGAAACATGAAACTTGAAAACAACATATTACAAGCCTTTCCTCCGAATCATAGGTCACCATAGTAGGAGGAAAGGATTCATCTTTAAATTAAAGTAAAACTCATACCCTGCTGGTCTGTACAGGCTGATCATGAAGAATGGAGTTTTTCGTTTACCGAAACAACCAAAGGAGTTTCAAAATAGATTGAATTCCAAGTTAAGACCTGCCACCACAATGATTTGTTGTTTTATAGACCTAGGACCATTTAGACACCTTTATTTTACCCATTACAGAGCCTTTCAACATATCCAACAATCACCAATGCTTGTTTTGTACCGAACTGCACAAATTATTAACTTTTCTACACTTTTAAGGGCCCAAATTATCCCACTTTTACAAAGGGACCACCTTCAAAATGTGTCCAAATCTCTTGAACCTTGGGGCAACACTTTATATCTATCAAAACTTCAAATTATAGCATTAGATTTCAGAGATTCAATCATTTACCACCCAAACCATAAAACCCTCTCCCTAGGCTTAGAAACTGTATGTTTTATTGAAAGTAGCACTTGCAAAACACTTCAAAACTTGAAAACTATTGAAAAAATCCTAATATACCTTGTTCATTCTAAATCTAACATAAAATAACGCTGCCCAACTCAGAAACTCAATTTTAGTCACCAAAAGCTCATTTTTGTTAAGGAAAACTCAACATTTCCTCATTTGGTTTGACGCCCAATCCAAGATCATCCTCCATTCAAGTTTATCATGGCCTTTTATAATGTTTCCCTCTTAAAACAAACCACTTCAACTTTGAAACTAACATTTGAAAGAGGTGATCGTTGGTCTCCCTCTTTAATAGACTTTTACAACCCTTCACTATTAGTTAATTTGACTTGACTTAGCACTTTTTGCACAGGTAAAATTATTCGTCATGCCGAAGAAACAAACTGTTAAAAGGAAAAAACTAATAGATGATCAACTCCAAGCCTTCATAGATAAAGACAAAAAATGGATGAGGGAATATTGTGAAAAGTAGAAATTGGGAACGATTGACGAAAACAAGCCAGTTGAAGAGGAACCTCAACCGTCAAAAAGAGAAGAAATTGGCAACACAAAGGGCACAAATGCGAAAGATTCATGCTAGGGGAGATGCAGATACCGTATTTGAAGACACACCCTCTACCGCAAGTGAATACGAAGGGACACCATTAAGCACAAGTGAATATGGAGGGACACCATCTACCACAAGTGAGTATGGTTGGACACCATCCACCACATCTGAAGTTGAGAGTACATCATCACTCGGATTTGATGAACAAGGTATGCCATCATCCCCGTGAACCTCAAGGTATGTATTCTATTCCACCCTGGTCGAAGGTACGCAATCTAGCCCACCTCAATTAAATATTGATGAAATTGCTAATGTTGAGATGTATGTACCTAAGAGAACACCACCTAGAATTTTGCGTAGAAAGCCAAAGTTTTGATTAATATTGATGAGGATATTTTGCAGCACATGGAAGGTAAGATTCTAGAACGCACTTGTAGAAGATATGCTGATAAGATTTGGAAAATTTTCTTTGAAAGGCTAAATGAGACTGGAAGATGTCAACTATTTGTTCAAATGATGCAGGGTTTAAAGTACAGAAACATCATGAAGACTCTTGGGTTGAGAACATCAAATGCATCAAGTGAAAACACTATTGTGAAGAATCTAATAGATTCTTATGAGAGTGTAGGTAAGACCTCATGCTCAAAGGATAGTAATGTCACCCGACGTGGAATTAGATTGACTTTGGTAAGCTATCAAACAAAGAGATCTTGTCTCATTAAAAAGACAAGTGAACAAATGGGAATTAGTAGAAAAACTTTATCAAAAGTCGTTCAAAGGCGACAAAGAATTGAGGGCACCAATTCAAATGAATTATGGGCATTCTCGGGAAGATTTCCACATAAAGATAAAAAAGTTGTTGAAGCATTGATAACACTAATTGAAGATTATTAGAAGAATAATACAAGGCCATCTCTGAATCAAAGGGATGTCGTAAGAAGGAGAATCGGTAGTCGAAACCGTGAGCCACATCCAAAGCATTTTTTGGATACGACTCAAACCCAATTTTATCATAAATTTCAAAATGCTTATCCTCAAATTAGTATTTCTCAAATTTTTTTGAAATTCTTAAACCTTTTTTATGTCAAGATAAATCACACACGCACTACTTGTTGTTGTAGACTACATATTGAATTCGCTAACCATTATGATGTTTATCGTTCTATATGTTTAGATTTGCATACTAATGATGTTTTGCAGGATTGTGGCATAGAAGCCCCACCAAAATCTTCAAGAGAGTTCTTATCAAAAAAATTATGTCAAATAGAGGATGGCCAAATATTCTACAGGGAAACATGCTTGATGGTTCATGAGCGTTGTGGTGGCTTGCAATGAATGCCAGTATGTCAACATGGAAAACACATGAGGTGGGACATAAACTAGTAGATTTTGGGAAGTATAAAATAGTGGCATACGCTTACAAAAGATGGGTCCCAGGAAAAAAGGTGTGATTTGGTTATTTAGAAGATTTCAGTGTATCAGTTTATATCCATGTTTTGTGAGAATCTAGTGTATGAGTATGCAAGCCATACCCATAGAGCTCGATGGTTGGACACACAATTCAAGCTATGCAAGGACACCTTTACAATTGGCAGCATAGTATCAGTGGTTGACTTTGCAGATAACTACACTCTACAACCACAGTGTGAGGTGTAGTCACAGTATTACAACTCCACACATGTTTCGATATTCATGCAACTGATAGTATAGAGGACCAAAGGAAGGTATTGAGGGAGTATCACTTTTATATTAGTGATGATCACACACATTCTACAGATTTTGTGCAAGGTTTCTTCCAGATGCTCTATAGTGATTTGGCTCAGAGGGGCATAGCATACGGTTGGCATATAATATGGTCGGATAACTGTGCAACACAGTTCAAGAACGCGCACATGTTCTACTGGTTGTGCAAGATGCATCTCACTACAAGTGTTCAACATATGTGGAACTTTTGTGAGGTCGGACATGGAAAGGGGGAGCATGATGGTGCAGGAGCATGCGTGAAAAGAGCATTAGCACGAGAAGAGTTAAAGTATAAATATAGTGCAAAGTTGACAGATGCAAGTTCAATCATCTAGTGGTGTAATGCTTCGATGGGTCTAGGTAATGAAGGTATGTCTTCAATTCGTATATTTTTTTGGTTGATGGATGATACTAACATTGCACCATATGAGGATTGTTGTACACTAACAGGATCGAGTGAGCTACACTCTTTCCTTAGCTCAAATGCAGGTTCATGGAGTATCGATACACATAAGATGGCATGCTTTTGTTCTTCATGTACAATGCAAGCCTGGAATGATTGTGAGTCAGGGGAGTGGGTTGACAAATGGTTGACAAGTTATCTTAGCCCACTTCACACATATCGCCCTCTGATGGCATTGGAACTAACACAGATGGAATCATTGGTTGACTTTGACCACGTATCAGATCTAGTTCAACCGTAATATATCTACTTGCTTAGTTTTTCAAATTCCATATCAAGTATCTTACTTTGTACTGTATTCGTAATGTTGACTAATTTCAAGTGATTTTATGCACATATCAATGTAGGGCATGTTTATGCAGTTATTGCAGATGAAGAAAACGAAGAGGGAAAAACTATTACTTATGTCATTGTGTTGAGGCCAAAAAGAAATTGGAAGCCCTAGTTATAGATGGAGAAAACATCGAATACCCTATAGGCTCAGTTGTTGTTACTGGAACGTGGCTTAGAAGGTACCCACATAAGAGTGTTAAACATTGGTTGTTTGAGGACTTTGACATGCATCGTAAGATTCTTCATTACTCGAACCTTGTTGTGGCATCCAATGTTCGTTTGAGAAAATATGGGGGTAGACCTTTGAACAAGACCTTGTGGAAGGTCTGTGAGTCTGACCATGAGGCAATACTTGACACAATAAAGAGTAGAGCAGATCTAGATGGTTCATTAGATCAATTTGTAAGTATATGCACAATGGTTCTTATTAATTTATACTTGTATCCACGTTAATTTGTTTGATGCCAATGCTATCATGTCTTATTTTACTCTGCATATCTGTAAGTAACCCGGTAAACATTGAATGGTGTCCTCTTGCAGAAAATGTAGATTTATGAGCCATCCAAGAGAATCTCAGGCATAAAATCAATGCAACATCCCTATTTTGGTGATCTTGAAAAATCTCAATTATGATTTTCAGCCATTACAAAAGTGTGTGTGAAGCTTGGTGAGGGAATTTTGAGTTATTCATTTGAAGTTAACCTTATCATGAGCACCTATGATGTAGACATTATAGGAGCATCTCGAATTTCAAGATATTCTAGATTCATGAGAGGTGTTGTGTGCAATAGGTATCTTGGAACTCGTAGTGAAGATGTATGAGAAGGAGTGACTAAGTTGAGAGATTGCCATACCTATCTATAAGTGCCTTCCATCTATTTTCATTTCATTTCCATTTTGGACATGAGTTGTTTCTTTTTATTCTTTTACTTTTCCTATCTGTAACTAAACTAGTAAAAAATGATTGGTCTCTCCTTGCAGAAAATGCTGATTTTGGAGCCATCGAAGAGAATCTCAGCCAAAAAAGCAATGCAACATCCTTATTTTGATGATCTTGACAAATCTCAATTTTGATTTCAAGCCATTATAAAAGAGTCATAACACATCCACAATTGATTTATAATGTAATAAGTCATGTTAGTTACAAAAAGAATAGTTAGGCATGATTGGAAAGATGTAGAATCATTTGTAAAGGCTATTTAAAGTCTCTTGAAGGCTATTTAAGTCAATATTTGAATTTGTAGCCTTTTGAAGGAAAATATTTGAATATGGTTGTAAATGTACTATTAGTGAGATTGAGATTGTTGCCAACCCTCGAGTAAAGTAATATTTATGTTGATGAAATTTCCTTTTTAGATGCAAGTGATTCAAAGCACATCAACCATGTGGTACAAATGATTAAATCCTAGAGACTATCTCACAGTAATGAAAGAGCTCCAAAAAGGCAGAGAGAGCTAAGACTGGTGACTCAGGAGAAACTTTAGTGATGCAGAGTCAAGGTGGAGAAGACTCAAACAAATCAGATTTTAGTAAATCAACAACCTTTGTTATTTCATTTGGCCATCTTGGAACAACTACCAACAAAAAGTCTTCCAAACTCAACAATTTGGCTTAAATTTTAGAGAATTCCTCTCAAGTACCATCTCATCATCAATATAGCATCTACTAAAACCCCCAACACCATTCCCAAGCCAGACATACAAGGTTTCTTTGCAATTTCTTGGAGATCCTTCAAACTACCCTACAATAAGGCTACAAAATTAGCCCTGTTTTACAAACAAACTGCTCTTTAAACTTCTTCTAACCCAAAAGCTCTTTGAAATTCATCAAATAGGTCAAAAAACTCCCAATTCCATAGGTTTTAGAAAAACACTCAACCTCTAAGCTGTAATTGATTAAAACCCTCAATTTTCTAACAAATACCTAGGGTTTTTAGCATCTCACAACTCCAAGGCCTTCCAAACCTCACCAAAGCATCAAAAAAGTTTTTTAGGGTCTTCACACACATAATAAACCTTCACCTAGCCTTTAGACTCAGTAGATCTCAAAAACATCACTTTGGTTCCTCCATTTCAAGCCAAAATCTCACATTCTCAACCTAAAACAACATCACCAGCCCTATAAATGCCTTGCCATTATTAAAAGAGTTAAGGAAAATTTAAAAAAACACATTTTAAACCTTTCCTCTGAGTCACAATTCACCACAGTAGGAGGAAGGGCTCCATCACAAAAATTAAAGTAAACTCAGACCCTACTGGTCTGTACAGGCTGAATAAAGAAAAATGGATTTTCCTTTCACTAAAACAACCAAAGGTGTATCAAAACAGATTGAAATCTAGGTTAAGACCTGCCACAACAATGTTTCATGAATTTATATTCATAAGAGGCATGTACTAGACTGTACATAGAGAAAAGAAATCGAAAACTCAGAAAAATGTTGAAATTCCACAGTTTTAGGCGTTGTGAAGAGCACCAATCTTCAAAAAAACTATTGATTGAACCCCCATTCAGGCTTGAATTATTTTTTTAATACATTTAAAATGTGAATCATCTCCCTTAAATTCCCATAACTACCTTTGAACCACCAAACCCTTATTAAGCCTACAAATATTAGTATTTAAGAATGGTTTTGCTTAATAAGCTTTATCATGCAAATTTATTATTCTAAAGTCCTTGGACCACTTAGAAACCCTTATAACATGAATTTTAGACTCTTTCTCTGCACTCCCACCTACTTTTTACATAATTTTCCTTTATGGAAATATCAACAATTATTTAATTCAAGAGTGCTTTTGCACATTTTTCCACCCTAACCTACTAATTCCCAAAGTACATAAGAGATTGGTCTATTAGACCTTTGTCTAAGACAAAATATCTCTCAACATGTTTAAGATGCACCACCTTCTCCCACTTACCACATCAAACAATCACAAATTGAGGGTGAGGTGTGGGTGCTCCTGCACCATTCAGCTTTCAAAAACAAAGTCAATTAGGTTGGTACACGTCTAGATCAGGCTAGCATTTGGTGGAAAAGGAAGAAACATGACTAGAACTCTAGAGGCCCACCATACTATATTTTGGTATTGAACCATGAGAGTAGAAGAGAGATTTTATATCATGTATCAAAACATTAAGCATGCATTCTTCCAACCAATGGAGAAGGAGATGATTACTTTGCTTCATTTTCATTTGCATAAGCATATCAAGGCATGGGAACCAAGAAGACCAAGGATGTCCAGCTTTATGTGAAAGTAATGGATGTGGTCCAAACTTTAGGAGGGTCAAGAAGGTCAATGTATGATCTTGATGAAATTGAGGAAGAACAACAAGAGAGGGAAAGGAAAAATAAAATCAATACAAAGTTTCAAGGTTTTGTCAAGCGAGTAAGAGAGCTATGGGAGCAGCCTCATCTAAAATATTGTGAACTGGACTTTGATATGTACCATTTAGAGAGCTTGGTTTTCATGGAGTTCCTTTCAAATCCTCTACTTTTATTATTCTTATGGTAAATTGTTTGGTAGAGTTGGTGGAATTACCTTTCTTAGTAGTAATCGCTATTAGTGAGATTGAGATTGTTAACATTGAGAGAGTAGGACTTGGGAAAAAGGAATTTGATATGGCTATTGCTTTCAAATACTTCAAGTAAGATGTACTCCGCATTGACGCCATTCCTCAATCTTCACTTGATGGCATCAAGGAATGGTTGAACTCCATGGTTATAAAGTATTATGAAAGCAGAATGAACTTGTACTAGCAGCCAGTTTTGAAGACTATTACTAATGATTCAAAGCACATCAACCATGTGGTACAGATGATTAAATCCCAAAGATGATTTGTAGCAATGAAAGAGTTTGAAAAGGTAGAGAGAGCTACATTGGTGACTCAGGAGAAACTTCAGCTTTGAAAAAACAAAGGCAATTAGGCTAGGAGATGTGGACGAAAGATTTTGGTGGAAGAGGAAGAAAGATGACCGAACTCCGAGGCCCACCATAATCAATTTCACGACAAACCATGAGAGTTAGTAAGAGAGATTTGATATCATGTATCAAACATTAGCGGCACGTTCCGAGAAGGAGGTGATTACTTTGCTTCATTTTCATTTGCATAACCATATCAAGGCATGGGAACCAAGAAGACCAAGGATGTCGAGTTTTATGTGGAGGTAATGGATGTGGTCCAAACTTTAAGATGGGCAAGAAGGTCAATGTATGATTGTTAACCTTGAGAGAGTATTTATGTTGAGGAAATTTCCTTTTAGATGCAAGGATTCAAAGCACATCAACCACATGTGGTACAAATGATTAAATCCCATAGACGATCTGTAGCAATGAAATAGTTTGAAAAGGCAGACAGAGCAACACTAGTGACTCGGGAGAAACTTTAGCTTTCAAAAAAAAAGTCAGACTAGGTCAATGGCGTGGACCATTTCAGTGGAAGAGGAAGAAAGCATTTATCAGAACTGGAGGCCCGAAGATACCAGATTTCTGCAGATTCAACCATGAGAGTAGATGAGAGAGCAAATATCATGTATCAAAACATTAAGCATGCATTCTTCCAGCCAACAGAGAAGGAGATGATTACTTTGCTTCATTTTCATTTGAATAACCATATCAAGGAATGGGAACCAAGAAGACCAAGGATGTCGAGTTTTATGTGGAGGTAATGGATGTGCTCCAAAATTTAGGAGGGACAAGAAGGTCAATGTATGATTGGTGCAGGAGCAACATTCAAAAGAGACGGTTCATCAAGGAAAATAAGGGAGTAGAATATCATCAATTTACTTCAAAACCGCCCAAACTTGCGCTTACTCAAAGGCTTTTGCTCAACAAATAGCTCTTTGAACTACCCGGCCTTTTAGCCTCGCACCTGAGGAAGCGGGCCCTACTCAACATTATTAAGGTGTGGAATTCATGTGTTAGTGTTGGGGGAGGTCTCGAAAGTGAGATGGGTGTGGAAACCCGTGTATAAAAGTGAGTTTCTTTTAAGAAAATGATGGTTTTGAAGAGTTAAATCGCGTTTGTTTAGGTAGTATTTTATGATTGTTTGAGCTTGTGTAGAGTATCAAAAACTTTTTTGAGTAATTTTTAGTTGTGGTTAGCTTTGGAAGTATCATTTTCAATAAACCCCTAGGGTTTAGGCTACAATAGAGGGTTTTGTGGTTTACCCATTGTACAGTGGTATAACTGAGATCTGATTGTGGATTTTGAAGTTTTGACACCTTAGAATTGTTTCCCCAAGAGTTGGTAAGGTTTGGATAATTTTAGAGTATAGACCCTTTGTTCAACCAGATCAATCCCTTAAGGGTCTAAAGGGAAAAATGGCTACAAACTTCAGCATGAGATTACTCGGACACCATGACGCTAAGAAAATTCTTGTCTAATCTTATGGAACCACATTGGTCCCCTCTACAACCTCTCTCAATTTTCGTTATCTCAGAGTGGTTTTCTCGTGGTGTCTAGTTTTCAGTTGATGGGAAAAGTGTCAAATGGAAGTAGTGGAAGGTTGCAAGGTGGTGCAACTTTCGTTCTGCAACTCATGTGACCAAACAGACTATTCCAACGCGTCCGAATAGGAATTTTTACGCTAGGAGTGGTCCTCTTTCGTACCCAAACACACAAAATCGCTCTGAGCTATGTTCAACCGAATTGATCCCTTAAGGTCCAAAGGGGAAAATGATTGCAAACTTCAACATGAGGTTACTCAGACACCGTGATGGTTAGAAAATTCTCGTCTAATCCGATGGGATCATGTTGTGCCCCTCTACAATAACCTCTCTCATTTTTTGTTATCTTGGAGTGGTTTTCCCATGGTGTCCAGTTTTAAGTTGATGAAAAAAGTGTCAAATGGTAGTAGTGGAAAGTTGTGAAGTGGTGCAACTTTCGTTCTGCAACTCATGTGACCAAACAGACTATTCCAATGCATCCAAATAGGAATTTTTACGCTATACATGGTCCTCTTTCACACCCAAACACGCGGAATCGCTCTAAGCTACGTTCAACCAAATTGATCCCTTAAGGGTCTGAAGGGAAAAATGGCTGCAAACTTCAGCATAAGGTTACTCGGACACCGTGATGCTTAAAAACTTATCATTTGATCCAATGGGATCATGTTGGGCCCCTCTACAATAACCTCTCTCAATTTTCGTTATCTCAGAGTGGTTTTCCTATGGTGTCCAATTTTCAGTTGATGAAAAAAGTGTCAAATGGAAGCAGTGGAAAGTTGCAAAGTGGTGCAACTTTCGTTATGCAACTCGTGTGACCAAACGGAATGTTCAAACGGGTCTGAATAGGCATGTTTACGCTAAGCATGGTCCTCTTTCGTACCCAAACACGTAGAATCGCTCCGAGCTATGTTCAACCAGATCGATCCCTTAAGGGTCCAAAGGGAAAAATGGCTGTAAACTTCAACATGAGGTTACTCTGACACCGTGATGCTTAGAAACTTCTCGTCTGATCCTATGGGATTGTGTTGGGCCACTCTACAATAACCTCTCTCAGTTTTCATTCTTATAGTGGTTTTCCCGTGGTGTCCAGATTTCAGTTGGTGGAAAAAGTGTCAAATGGAAGCAATGGAAAGTTGCAAAGTGGTGCAACTTTCTATTTTGCTCCAACACTTCTCTGAATAGGCATTTTCACATTCAGGCATGGTCCTTCTTCTGCCCAAACACGCAGGGAAACTACCTCGAGCCATAAGCTCAACCTGATCGATCCCTTTAAGGGTTTGAGGTAGTATGTTGAAATAGGCCATTCCACCCATTGTTCAGTCGGTCTCGCTTGATATGGGCTTGACGAAGCAGGGATAGGAGTAGGAAATAAGAAAATACATTAGTAAGGGCATTGGAAGAGATTACTAACATCAGCCTCGTTGAAAATTCAAAATTGAGGCCCCCTTAAAAGCAAGGCTAGAAGAGGTGAAAAGAAGAAATTGCTTGAAAATAAGCATAGGAATAGGTTGGAAATAGGGTGAGATTGTGGAGTTTGATGTGTTCAAAAGCCTGCAAGGATAGGAGGTCAAAAGTGTTGTGCATGACATGCCCTAGTTGGGAAAATAGGGGTTTTGAATGAAAAAGAGAGGTTTGAGGGAGTAAATGTGGGTAAAGCCAAGGGGCAACATAATTTGGTGGTCAATTAAGTTTGTGCAGGAAAAATGAAGGGTGTTGGAATAGGTTTTGAGGTTCAGGTTCGGGGGTTCAGTTTGCCGATTTGGCCAAAAAAATTTGGAGGGGGGTTCATTTTGTTTTGGGTTCGTTGGTACAAAAAACACGTAAAAACAAAATATATATCTATGCAACCGGTGAAGCATGAATTAGATTAGAATATCACATATCATCATATAAACAAAAAAACCACCATAAACTTGAATGTCATTTAAAACAACAAAATTTCCAAAAAAAATGTGTTTATAACTTGCAAAAAAATGTGAATAAAATCACACTGATTTTCGTGTGAAAAAAAAACATGAGACCATAGCTTGTTGCTTACTATTATGCTTTGATAGATTTTTTCCAAGCATCCATAGCTTGTTCAAAAGTAATTTTTTTAGGCTTTTAGCCATAGCAGCAAGGTAGTGAATTGTTTGATAACATGCTTTGGTAGACATGTATGAAAAATGTGGTAGCATAGACAAGGCAGTGAACTGTTTGAAAAAATGCCTCAAAGAAATGTGGTTTCATGGTGATGGAATGGCATGACAAATGCCATGACAAGAAAATTGCTATGGATTGTCATGGCATTCCACCACCATTGAGACCACATTTCTTTGAGGCTTTTTTTCAAACAGTTCGCTGCCTTGTCTATGCTATTGCTTATTATTATGCTTTGATAGATTTTTTTCAAGCATCCATAGCTTCTTTGGAAGCACCTATTTTAGGATTATCACCATAGCAGCAAGGAGGTGAACTGTTTGATAAAATTCTTTGGTAAACATGTATGAAAAATATGGTAGCATAGACAAGGCAATGAACTGTTTGAAAAAATGCCTCAAAGAAATGTGGTTTCATGGTGATGGAATGGCATGACGAATGCCATGACAAGCAAATTCCTATGGATTGTCATGGAATTCCACCACCATTGAGACCACATTTCTTTGAGGCTTTTATTCAAACAATTTGCTGCCTTGTCTATGCTAATGCTTATTATTATGCTTTGATAGATTTTTTCCAAGCATCCATAGCTTGTTTGGAAGCACCTATTTTAGGCTTTTAGCCATAGCAAAGAAGGAGGAACTCCTGCTTTACAAAATTATTTGGTAAACATGTATGAAAAATGTGGTAGCATAGACAAGGCAGTGAACTGTTTGAAAAAATGCCTCAAAGAAATGTGGTCTCATGGTGATGGAATG
The DNA here is from genome assembly GCA_007258455.2 of Sequoia sempervirens. NCBI lineage: Eukaryota > Viridiplantae > Streptophyta > Pinopsida > Cupressales > Cupressaceae > Sequoia > Sequoia sempervirens. The sequence continues at coordinate 53,680 of VDFB02272113.1, read as the reverse complement.
CCATGAAAATCCATAGCTTGTTTGAAAGCACCTGTTTTAGGCTTTTAGCCATAGCAGCAAGGCAATGAGCTGTTTGATAAAATTCTTTGATAGACATGTATGAAAAATGTGCTAGCATAGACAAGGCAGTGAACTCTTTGAAAAAATGCCTCAAAGAAATGAGGTCTCATGGTGATGGAGATTGTCATGGCATTCCATCACCATGAGACCTCATTTCTTTGAGGAATTTTTTCAAAGAGTTCACTGCCTTGTCTATGATATTTCTTACTATTATGCTTTTGATAGATTTTTTCCAAGCATCCATAGCTTGTTCAAAAGCACTTGTTTTAGGCTTTCAGCCATAGCAACAAGGCAAAGAAATATTTGACAAAATGCTTTGGTAGACATGTATCAAAAAATGTGGTAAGATAGACAAGGCGCTGAATTGTTTGGAAAAATGCCTCAAAGAAATGTGGTCTCATAGAATGCCACAAGGACAAGCAAATGCAATTGGGAGCCGCCTTGTTATTAGTTATAATGTGAAGTAATTGCATAACTTTAGGTTGAGAAAACTATATTGTAATTGAAATTTTGTCATCTATCAGCATCTAGTTATTAGTTATGTAATGTGAAGCAATGCTTTGAGTTTTAAATATGTGCAATGCAATGTAATCAACGATATGAATATAAACTACAAAAATCTATTTTTTACAATTTATTAATTAAACTCTTTATTTTATTTTCTCTCTATATCTCTATGGTATGGAAATGCCTATAAATTTTAAAAAAAAAGTTTTTATCTCTTGTTCTACTTTTTTTTTACCTTTTTTTAAATCTAATTTTTTTCCGATTTTTTCTATACTTTTTCCCGATTTTTTCAAAAAATCTTATACTTTTGGTTTGCCAAATTTTTCCCCAAAAGATTTTTTCTGCTATGGTATAAACACATATCTTTTTGTAATATCAAGGATACTTTTTGAAACTTCCATGCATTTCTAATCTAAAAGGAAAATTATTTTGCCTAATCTGTATGCAGCCATGCTTTTGACATTGTCAAAAAGAGCAAATATGGACACCATTGATTTGTATTAACCAAATAGCCATGTACACATACATCAATATATGTCGATAAGTATAAAATATAGTTACAAAATAGCCATATAGGCATACAATGTCAAATATATCCAATACAAGATATGTACAAAATTGCCATGTCTAGGAATACAACAAAGGGCTCTGGAATCAAAATTCATTTCTCTCCATGCTCTGGAAATAAATTCTTTCCCTTTGTTTGGCGATCCGATGGCGATAAGTTTGTCACTCATTTTTGCTGTGCTCGAGGAGTGCTCCTACTGCTCCTCCTATGGTTTAGCTCTTGGTGAAGTTTTAATACAATAAGAAGTAAAGACATTAATATAGAAATTACATTATAAAAAATGATATATTTACAAAATAATCACTTACTACCATCGCATGATCACTCTCCATGATGGAAATATTTGCATGTCGTGCTGAGGCATGCTCAAGCCCTGTATAAACCATCCAAATAGGAATTAAACTACGAATCAATAATGGTTTGATTTTTCACTAGAACTAACATCTATAACAACGAATGTAAATTGAAATTTAGTAATTTGCCTCATACCTCCTCTATCGAGCCATCGAGGATTGTATAGCTTAATGAAACACCTGATATCCATTTCCCTTGTAACATTTGGAGGTGTTTCCACAACCAACATCTGAAAATAAAACAACAAATTATTCAATCACAAAAAGTTACAATAGCGATCCACGTCATGACTTATAATGTATGAGATCTAATGAACAAAATTTTGAGTACAAGTATTAAACTATATATTTCTAGTAGGCCTTGGCAGTTTGATAGGAAGACCAAGCATGATGGGGAGAAGAACACATACTCCATTGTGCAGGATGGAAAGACTTACAACCTTTCACCTCTCCTAGAAGAAGACAAGGCAAAGCATGAAGGGCCTACTGTTTTGATGGTGTGTGAGAAGGAGTTCATGAAGACCTTGAAGGAAGGAGGAGGAAGAGGATTATTCTTGATTATGAAGCCAAAAAGTGAAGCAAATCTTCCCACAAAGAAGAAGGAAGATGCACCAAAGGAAGTCCAAGAGTTGTTGGAAAGGTACAAGGACATAACGGTGAATGAATTACCTAGTTCCCTCCCTCCCATTAGGGATATAAACCACCATATTGATTTGATTCCAGGGGCTACATTTCCCAATAAGGCTGCATACAAGATGACACCTGCTCAAAATGAGGAGATTGCAAGACAAGTGCAAGAGTTGATGGATAAAGGGCTAGTGAGGAAGAGTTTGAGCCCATGTGTTGTTCCTACTGTCCTAGCACCAAGGAAGGATGGGAATTGGAGGCTTTGCACTGATTTAAGAGCCATTAATAGGATCACAATCAGATATAGGTTCTCGATGCCAAGAATGGAGGACCTCATGGATTGTCTGTCAGGAGCATCTTACTTTTCGAAGATTGATCTAAAGAGCGGGTACCATCAGATAAGGATCAAAGAGGGGGATGAATGGAAGACAACTTTTAAGACTAATGAAGGGCTCTATGAGTGGTTGGTGATTCCCCTTGGGTTATCAAATTCCCCTAGTACATTTATGCGCCTTATGAATGAGGTATTGAGACCTTTCATTGGGAAGTTTGTTGTAGTTTATTTAGATGACATCCTTGTGTTTAGCAGGTCTAAAGAAGAAAATTTGAAGCACCTTGACATGGTACTAAGGAGGTTACAAGAGGAGAAGCTGCTGATCAACATGGAAAAGTGTGAATTCATGAAGGAAGAACTAGTCTACCTTGGTTTTTTCATCTCCAAGGGAAGTTTGAAGATGGATCCTTCAAAGTTGGATGCTATTCTTACTTGGCCAACACCAAAATCCATGGGAGATGTGAGAAGATTCCATGGACTTGCAATCTTTTATAGAAAGTTCATCAAGAACTTTAGCCAAATTTGTGCACCAATCTTGGACACCATCAAAGGAGGTAACAAAGGTAAGTTTTCTTGGACCAATGAGGCTGATAAAGGGTTTGAATATCTGAAAAGGAGAGTAGCACAACAGCCTATACTTGTGCTCCCTGATTTTCATAAAGTTTCTACCATTGAGTGTGATGCTAGCAATCGAGCAATAGGGGCTATTTTGAGCCAAGAAGGCAGACCGATTGCATTTTTCAGTGAGAGTTTGAATGAAGCAAAGAGGAAGTATTCTTCCTATGATTTGGAATTGTATGTTATGGTCCAAGCCCTCAAAAAGTGGCGGCACTACTTGTTACCTAAAGAATTTGTTTTTTATAGTGATAATCATGCCTTGAGTTTTTTGAATGCACAGGACAAACTCAGTCATAGGCACATGAAGTGGGTAGAGTCTTTGCAAGCCTATACTTTCACAATAAAGCATAAGAAGGTCCAAGAAAATAAGGTGGCATATGCTCTCAGTAGAAGGGCACTTGTAGTGCAAGAGATCCAACTCCAAAGCATGGGGGTTGAAGCATTGAAGGATATGTATCATGAAGATTCAGATTTCAAGGAGGTATACAATGTTTGTGAGCAGCACTTGAATTCTTTTCATGGTGAATTCTCTGAATTTTTATTAAAGAAAGGTTTTCTCTTCAAAGGAAGCCAATTTTGTGTGCGTAAATGCTCAATGAGGGAGAATATCATAAAGGAGAAACATAGTGGGAGTCTTGGAGGTCACTTTGGCCTTGACAAGACCTTGGAAAAAGTTAGGAGATTTTACTATTGGCCAAAGTTGCAGGTGGATGTGAGAAGGTATGTGGAAGGTTGCACAATATGTCAAAGGGAAAAGGGAACTTCATCAAATGCAAGACTCTATCAACCACTTCCCATTCCTAATAGGCCTTGGGAGTGTGTAAGTATGGACTTTGTCTTGGGGTTGCCTAAAACCCAAAGAGGTTTTGATAGTATCTTTGTGGTAGTTGATAGATTTAGTAAGATGGCACATTTTCTTCCTTGCAAATGCACCAATGATGCATCTCATATAGTAGGTCTCTTCTTTAAGGAGGTTGTTAGGATACATGGACTTCCTTTAAGCATTGTTTTTGATAGGGATTCTAAATTCATTGGTCACTTTTGGAGGACCATGTGGAAGAAAATCAAGGAAAAAATATGTCCTTTAGTTCAGCATACCATCCACAAACGGATGGAAAAACCGAAGTGGTGAATAGATCATTGGGAAACCTCTTAAGATGCCTTACCAAGGAGCATGGACAAGCTTGGGATCTGATTTTACCTCAGGCTGAATTTGCATATAATGACTCCATGAATAGTAGCATTGGTAAAATCCCTTTTGAAGTAGTCTATGGCATGCACCCTAGAGGGGTCTATGAACTAAGATATCTACAAGGAGTTTCTAAGAGAAGTGCTCAAGGTGAGGACTTTGTTGTTACAATCAAGGATATTCATCAACAAGTGAAGGAAACCCTTCAAAATAATGTTGAGAAGTATAAGGAAAAGGAAAATTTAAAGAAGAGGAATGTCCAATTCAAGGTTGGAGACTTGGTGATGGCACACTTGAAGAAGGGGAGACTTCCAAAAGGAAAGTATACCAAACTCATGATGAAGAAGATAGGACCTTGCAAGGTGGTCCACAAGTTTGGCCAAAATGCTTATGAAATAGAGCTACCTCCTGGGGTGGCAATCTCTCCTATCTTCAACATTTCTAACTTGTATCCTTTCAAAGCTTATGTGAATGCAGGTGATGGATCAAGTACAACAACAATGGATGATGAAGATTGAGTGAAGGAACTACCCCCCAGCCAACCTATGACTCTTGAATGCATCCTAGACACCAAGGAGACAAAGAAGACTAGAAGGAAGGTTTACAAGGAATACCTAGTCAAATGGAAAGGTCTACCTGAAGAGGATGAAACATGGATGTCAAAAAATGATATTAAACAACATGGAACTATTGGAGAAGACCTGATCTCAAAGAGGACTTGAGATCTTTTTCTTGCTTGGGAGTTTGGTGCAGGACCACCCATGGGTCTAAGGGACCTAGAATAAGTTATCATGTTTTTTTTCTTGGTTTATGGATGGAATAAGGTCGTATGGACCATTTCAATGCTTTGTAGTAGGTCTTCTAGGTGTTTGGTCTTGGTGACCAGCTTCTTTGTACAACAAGGTCTCCGTCCTCCTTTGTAAGTCTAGTGCATCTTGGAAAAATAAGGAAAAAGGATGCCTTGCTACATCTAGAAACTTGAGGGGAGTCACCTTACTTTTTGACAAGGTTTTAAATTCCTTTGACACATTTTGGAAGGCTCTTTGTGGTCGAGTTGGTAGAAGTTGTTCACATTGCCTTAACTAGGCAATTAGAAGTCAAAGCATGAGATTAGTTGTTTTCCAATGTCTCTCTTTTCAAAAGACAGTTGCAAGAAGTTGGAGGGAGTTTTTAAGACTTCAAATATGCCTCTCTTGGTCGAGGTAAGGTTGATGTTGATGTTTTGAAGAAGTTTCAATAAGAAGTTTGTTGTTTTTCCTATGTTTTTCTAAAGAATTTGTTGATCCCATACTTGGTACAGAATGTATGTTCACTTTCATGCTCCAAGTCTGTAATGGTTGGATAGGTAATTGAATAATCTTTCCTTTGGAATTGGAGTGGTGAGATTTCATTGAGTATCAAGGGAGATATTCCAGTTTCTCTATCGGGTGGTCTAAAAACCCTTAAAATCAGGGTTTTGGGTGAAAAATGTATATTTTTTCCATTCCCACATTGTAAAATTGCTAAATCTCAGTGGGATGGAAGATATAAGGCTGTACTATCATTTCCTCAATGTTTTGGAGAACGAAAGGCTCATTGTTGGAGGTTGTGCATGAATTTTGGCTTGACATCTCTATGTGGCAAGCACAATTGACAAGCAAAAAAAATGAGTTTTTGCTTGATTTTGAAGAATTTTTTTAAGAGGCACTTAGGAATGGTGGAAACAGGTGTAGAGAACCTGTAGGAGTCTGAATTTTGGCTTTGGGGTGAAGGGGAGAACCTAGATAGTCAAGACCTAGGTGTAGGTCTGTGAATTAGGCCTTTTGGAGCAGTGGTAGAAAGGGCCATTGTGAGTGATGTTTTGACAGTCAAGAGGAAGGGTTTTGGAACCTTGTAGTGGTCCATCTTAGGGGTTTGAATCCATAGGTTTGGTGTTTTAACAGTCTTCCTTGTTTTTTTATTCTGACTGTCCTATCAGGCAAGGGTTGCAAGCCTTAAGAGAGAGTGAGGTCTAAGTCATCATAGTGATGGGTGTTTGTTGTAACCTAAATGCTAGAGGGTTGTTAAACCTTGTTTTGACTTAATGAGACATGATCCAAATGTTTTCAAGCTTTGTGAGTGATCTGAGTTGTGAACCCTAGGTGTGTGGGGTTGATCTCTTAAAGAATAGTGGAGTTTAGGACTCCTCATAAGAGTATTTGAGAGAAGCATTCAGTGGAGTGACTTTGCCATTTGTGATTGTGAGTTTTCCTTCCCTACCACTCTGCATCATTTCTAAAGCTTATGCAGGATATTTCCATGGTGTCTGTGGTGGTGGCAGGAGTATTTAAGGTTTGTAAGTACCTTATGCAATAAACCCTCCTTTGTAGGGCTTGATTTGTGCATAGAATAAGCTTAGTCAATAAACATGATGTGAGTAATGTCTTGGAAGTCAGATGAAATGATTGAGGTGTAAATGCTTGATTGTAGTATCTTGGTCTTGAGGAACTAGTTGGAAAAAGCGAAAATTTGGTGAGATGTTTAAGGAATTGAAAGATTCAGAGCTCTTTATCAGGTTTTTGCTTTGAATTCAGATAAATTGATGATGACAAAGTTGTGTTAGGATCTGATGGATATAGATTGTAACATGAAAGATTGGTTTTTGGTTATTTTTCCTAGGTAAAGCAAATTGAGTGGAAGGGTTCCTTGGTGAATGATGAAAGAGTAGATTATTTAGTGACTTTAATTAGGTTTCTTGTGCACAGATCAGTCATTTTTGTTGATAAATAAGATGTTTGAAGCTTGAGGATGATAAGAAGAAGTATTGAAATGAGTTGGCTTGTTGTTGCCTTCTGGTTTGCAAATGAAACAATGTGATTTTTGATGAAAAGAGAAAGAAATTTTAGTTGCTTATTCAATTTGATCTTCTCCTGATTCAATTGGGTCAGATGTTGGTGCAGGAGCACCTAGGTCATCAAATACTTTCAATTTTGCAAAAGGCATGAGTGTTCAAATTTGTATTGAGTCAATCACAAAAGGTCATGGAAAAATGATGTAAAGCATATTCAAGGTCATATGAGGTCTTATTTGAATGTATTTAAGGTTATGGGTAAGTTATAGGTGGTCAAAGTGGGAAAATGCAAACAATGCAATAATGTAATATTATTAAAAGTTGTTAAATTGACAAAAACAAGGAAATCAAGCATATTAAGGGTTAAAAGGGGTAGTTTCAACCAATGGAAAGACAGTTATGGAAAAGGAAATATCTTTAAAAGGCATGTAAAGGCAAGAAAAAGAAGAATTTTGTGTTCTTGTAATTAGATTTTGAAATAAAAATTCCCTACTTCTGAGTTTGCAGCATTACTCCATTGTTTTGTTTTCTTGTGTTGGTAATTTAGGAACACCCAAAGTTAAATCATAGTGTAAATAAATGTAAAGAGGAGTTAGTTTCCAATTTCAAGAGTTGTACTTGGTTAGTTTTAGGAAACAAAAGAATAAGAGTCAGTTTTCAGTGCCCGACAGAGACCTTTTAGAAGCAAGTTTGAGAGTCCAATAGGGTTTTTCTTCACTACTCCACCAATGTAGGTCAAGTAAATTGGTGGAGTAGCTTAATGTTAGGATTTTTTTCATGTTTTGATGATTGTAAGTGTAGGGAAAATCAAGAATACCATGGTGGAGTTGCTGCTACATTGGAAAATAGAGGATTTTCCTACACAAAGTGATTCTACAGTCATGGGTCATGAATAAATAAAGCTTGCAAAGGCTTGAAAACAATGTAGAAGGTCTTGGCACAAATAAACAATCATGTTCCAGGTGGTGGCTAGAGAAATAGAGGTTTGCAAGAGTATTTTTCACAAAACCCTCCTTGATTTGTGCTTTTACACCCTATAAATGAGGGTTTATTGGATCAGAACATTTTCATGGTTTTCAATCCCTATAAATGGTGAAATCTTGAGTTATAAGACATGCTTGAAGACTGTTTTGAGGTTTTGAGTGATTTGGAATGGTTTTGAAGGGGTCTCCTTTGTAAAACAGGCCTAATCTACTACCCTTTCTTTAGAGGACAGTCTAAAATCTGATGATTTTCTTTATGTCAAACATCTAAGAAATTTGATATGTTGTGATGTGCTGGAAAGTGTGCATTGAGTTTTTTAATAAGCTTTGAGATAGGAATGTAACTACCTGATTCAATGGTTGATAGACCTATTAGAGGAATATGATATTGTCTGATCAAAACAAAGATGTTTGTTTAAACAGTGGAAAGGATGATATTGAGTGCTTGGTTACTATCAAACTAATGATATGATTGATGTTACTAAATTTGGTTAAGGTGTATAAGACAGGTTTTGTGACTTTGATGGTTGGATGGGTGAGTATTATGAAGCCTTTTGAGCAAATTGGTGATTAACCACAAGATGATAATCAAGATTTTTTTGTAGCAGAAGTTTGTAACCAGTAAATAGACTACTGCAGTCAAAATATGGTGAGTATAGTGCTTGATAATGGACTGATAATAGTGAGGTATGGTTTAGTTGATTTGTTGCCTTGGTGAATAAATGAAAGGATGAATTGTTCAAGTGTCAATAATTAGGTTTATGTTGTTTTTATAGTGGTTGAGAATGATGTGAATCTAATTGATTAAGTCAAAGTTTTCTTTAATATGGTTTTTGCTTTGAATGAGTCAATTGGAATACTGATTAGTGGAATGATGAATGATGACCTATGGAATGGCTAAGAGAATTTGAGTGGATTTTGGTTGAATGAAAAGTAGATTTCTGATGAAATTATATTTGATCTTCTCCTTATTCTATTTGGGATTGAAATCCCTTGAAGAAATTATGTTGATGATGTTTGTTGGATGCTCTGCATCAGATGTACCCTGATGATTAAGTGTTTTGATATGATGCTCTGCATCACTAACTTCCTTGTCTATGTTATTGCTTACTATTATGGTTTCATAGATTTTTTCCAAGCATCCATAGTTTATCGTGTTGGTGCACCTTTGCAAGCACATGCCTCCATGTCAAGTAATTGCATCGTGTTGCTTATGTTGACTTTCTAAACAACTATATTGTATAGTTGAAATTTTGTCATCTATCAACATCTAGTTATTAGTTATGGAATTTGAAGTAATGCTTTAAGTTTGAATGATGTGTAATGCAATGTAACCAACAATATGAATATAAACTACACAAATCTATTAAGTAGAATTCATTAGTTAAGTTCTCTTTATTCTATTACCTTCGTGTATGTTTGAGTAAATCCACTGGCACTAGGAGGTGTTTACTAGTAACATACCCCACTGATAGGTGTACTACAAAAATAAGTAGGTGGAGGACCAGTGTATCCAGTCTCAACACTATGACCCAGTAATTTTATTAAAATAATAAAACTAAATTAGTTAATCTTGCATTTCAGAATCAAAATTTAATAAATTAAATTCAATGAACATGCTGAATTTTACCTGATTATCAATGCCATATGCACGATGCAAAATTTCATCTGTCCTCTCCATTCCTGTAGTAGCATACGGATCTTGTGTAGTAGCATACGGATCCTGCGTAGTAGCCTCTTGAGTGTCAATGGGGTCATATGAACAAGTCGTCCCGCAAGATTGACACACATGGGTTCGAAGGCCACCACCCGAAGACTCCCCTAGATGGTGTTGTACAATAGGGCTAGTATGATGGATGACACTCCGGGTCAAAGTGTTGATCGCCTACAATGTCTCTACATCGACACTCTCCTTCGCAACGGTAGGAATAACAATGTGCTCACGAGGCAGCCTAGCGAGAGGTCATCTCCCTTGCCATGCAGGATCTGACTATGCACCAGGCCTATCCTGAGCCGACCCCCCACCTCTCCCATGGAACTCCCTCATATCAAAATAATTTGGGATTTGGTTCAATATGAACTCATTGTATAGTTTCCTAAGAAAATATTGGGGGACTTCACAATTGTTGCATGATGGGTAATCAAAGAACAAGTACCACCTATCATAAAAATGGTTCCTAATCTCTTGGTGGTGGCACTAATGAATAGGAAACCTCTTTGCATTGAGGCTAAGATTTTGATTTGTTCTAGGGTCAGTGAATAAAGAGCACAAATCACCTTTAGTAATTTTTAAATCTTTTACTTGTTTATATGATAGTTTATCTGCATAATATGCCCTAGCTACCTGCCTCCTATCTTGCCATCCTGTTATTTGTTGGGTTATTGAATCTACATTTTTTAACATCTCTTTCATTGAATTTGCTAGTGTCATTCTTTCTACAGTTGAAGCATTTGGATCACTCAACCTACTGATAAGATTCAATTTGTTTTTTGTTGTTCTCAATTTCACTCCTTAAATTTTATTGAGTGCCAGGAGGGTGTTGAGTGATTGGTTGGGGAGGTTGATTTTGTTGAGGAGGATTTTCCTATTCTTCTTGTTGAGGATTTTGAGGATTTGCAGGATTATTTGCATCTCCTACAAAATTTAAAAATAAAATAAAATCTAACCTAAAACAAACAAAATCAACTTGAAACTAAGAAATTCAAAAAAAATAGCAAACAATACTTACCTCTTGCACCTCTTCATCATCATGGTGCCATCTTTGCAAAGGAAAAGCAACTATTGTTGATGAATTTTGTAGAATGCCTCCTCCTAGAACGCGAGCACGAAAATGAGGGTTTTTGGTCGTGGACAAAGTAGAAAAATAGACAAGAGAAAATGAATAGCTTTCACTCTTTTTTTTGCTTTTAAAATGACATAACGCGAGCACATTATAACGTGCTCACGTTATGTCATTTTCAAAAAAAAAAATTAAGTTGGCCAAAAAAGTGTAACCCAACTTCATGCACCCGCCCTTGTGTAATCTTTTGTGATGTGTAATGAATGAAGTTTAATTTTACATGGATGCGTAGAATCTGATATTTAGATCTGGTTCTAGTTAAGTGAGGATATCCACTTGAGTAGGCCACTCAAGGTAACTGTTCTTCACTTCATTTATAGCTTTTTATTTATATTTAAGTAGTTATTTCTATTCATCATTGTCTCATAAATTAGATACAAGTTAGAATAGATCCTTGTATTTTGATTATCAGTTTTGAATGTTCATGAGCATGCATTTATTTGGTTAATCTGTAGTACTCCAGAGGTTAGAGTAATTTTAATTGCTAGTTTGAGTAATTCTGAGTTAGTTCAATAATTATTTATTAGTAGTAGTTCAGTTACAAGCTAAGATGTATGCACCCGTAGCCATTAGCTCTAGTTTATTTATTTCATTGTTATGCAATTTTGTAATTTTCTAGCAAGTAGAACATCTTGAATAGGATAACCTAGGTAGCCTTAAGTCTTCGAAGGCACATACAGTGCAACACCATCACAAGTTTACAAACCTTGGGTTGACATTTTAATGTATTCTTTACAATGTTGAGTGGACTATTCAGTCAAATATACCTCTGAATTGTGTAGGTTCTACCAAGTTTACAATACATTAGTTTAGACTCTACATTTTTGGCGTCGTTGTTGGGGATGGTGTTATCTTCACAGACTTGTTTTATGAGCTTTCATAGTTTACATTTTGTTTTTAGCATTAGGACTGTTAGACTTAATCTTTTTCACAACACTAGAAGATACACTAACATTGTGCAAGAATGCTACTATATAAATCCATATTTTAGGTATGCAGAGGTAGAGAAACTCTTTGGGAAGATTCCTTCCTTCTACATGCCAAGAAGCCATAGAAAAAATTGGTGAATCCAGTACTCAAAGTGAGGGTAATACTAAAGAATAAATTTCCCTATCACCAACATCTAGCACACAGACAGAGGGGACATACTAAACCATGGGTGATGCAGTGGATGATCCTGAACAACCAATCTTTTAGTTTCCAATCACCAATCAAGAAATAGCTATTATGTTGAAAAATATCCCTCCTTCAACATTACTAGTCTTTTATGGGTTGGTGAATGAAGATCCAGATACATTTATGTTTGAATTTTATGTCCTATGCAGAGGTTATGAATATACTTCTGATGCTCATAGGCTCAAACTCTTCCCTGCCACTCTAAAAGATGCAACCCTAAGATGGTTTATGGTATTAGGCACGAATGTTGTTCCTGATTGGGATACTATGAAAACAGTGTTCTTGGAGAAATACCAAGACTATTGTAGAGGACTTGATAGGAGGAGAGATGAAATTTTTAGAATGTCACAAAAGGAGGGTGATCCATTAGAAGATTACGTGGAGATATTTTAGTTTTCCTTGAAGAAAAACCAGTAGAACAAGTTGTCTAAAGAATCCCTCAAGTTAGTATCTTTGAGGTGAGTCAATGAGGACTGTATGGATGCCCTCAACCTCATTGGACAAAGGGATATCTCTCATATACCATTTGAATACATATGCAAAAATTTTAGGAATTACTCCAGAACTTCCAATAAAAGACCACAAGGAGACAGGACATCCACTATTGGCAAATTATCCATAGGGATTTCAAAGATAGAATTAAGCAATTTGTTATCTAACATGAAAGAGGACATTATCAGTCATTTAGAAACTCAGTTGGATACTTTCCACATCAAGAAGAAGCAAGAGGAAGCTAAATAAATGCTCACTGAATACTACCCCAATTGTAGGCAAAGGAAAGAAAATTGTAAATGCAAGAGGGTGGCTAGTATTCAACAAGACAAAATTGACAAAGCTAATTTTCAACCACTTGAAGGAGAGGATGGAAAACTCTTTTAAATAGCTCAAAGAATTCCATGGAAATAAAGAAAAGGTATGCCACAAGACCCTCTTAACCTTAATTCATCCTTTCCCATTTGAAATCAGAATTTTTCTGCTTGAAACTCTCAGCCCTAGCCAGTTAATCAAAATCAATGGAAAAACCCTCAATAATGGCCACAACCCTAGAAAAATTGGAGCCAGCAACAGCCAAATCCTTGGTCACAAAAAAAATTCCAAGGTTCCAATTACAATTCCCAGTGGCCAACATAGTAGAACCAGTGCCACCCCCAATGGAAAAAAGGTCAACAGTGGCAACAACAAAACATGAACTATCAGCAGCCTATGCTTCCTCCTCAACCCCAAATTTTTTTTATTATGCCTCCATAAAATCCTACATCCCAACCATTCAATCCACCACAAATACCTACCCAACCTACACCTAACCCTAACAATAAGCCTGTCTAGCAAGCTTATACTAACAAAGCTATGGAATAACCCACTTATGGGGTAGAGGTGAGTGATTTCCACCTCAAATTAGGAAAAAAAATTGCTAGAATTTCATCCCCTTAAATTACTAAGATGGAGGATGAGGAACCTACAGTTGAAGCTTCATACAAAACACATTTGGAACTTGAGTCAAATCAGGTACACCAAACTACCTCAAGTCCACAGCCTCCTTTTCCTAAATGCTTAGCCATTCAAAAGCATCACACACAAGCTGAGACAAACCTGTTGGGTCAACTTAGGGATGTTAATATCAAGATCCCTCTCATTCAAGCTATTAAGGACATTCCAATCTATACTAAAGCAGTCAAGGACCTATGCCTTAAGAAACCAGGGAGGAAAAGGAAGGATCCTCAAACAGTACATGTCTTAGAAAACCTTCTAGATATCATGTTAGGAAACATAACCATTCCTAAATACACAGACCTTGGTAGTCCAGTAGTGGACGTTAAGATTAATGGGACCCTTATCAAGAACACCTTAATAGACTTAGGGGTAGCAATCATTATTAAGACAAATGAACAATGCAATTACTTCAGTTAGCCAACCTTAGACCTACACAAACTATTCTACAATTGGGTGATAGGTCAAAATTCAAGCCTAAAGGAATCATTCAAGATTTAGCCATTGCATTAAATTCTTGGGAATATCCTACCCATTTCATAGTTTTACAGCCAAAGTTTAACCTTGTAGGATATCCACTCATCCTAGGAAGACCATGGTTAGCTACAACAGATGCATTCATAGGCTGTAGATATGGAAATATGATAATATCTAATGGGATAGTGACTAAGAAATTGGTCCTCTATCCTCTAGCCCAACCTTATGTTGATCATAAGTAGACTATTTGGCTCACTTTGGATGAGGAAGACAATTGTTCCCTGTAGACATTGATGACCATAAAACATATCCCACTATTGGATGATTAGGATGAAGATAAGATCATTTATCACATAATCTAGAATGACTATGGTAGGAGTCCACAATAATAGGACTATTTCACATGCCTATAAGACCCCTTAGAAAGTATTATACCCACCAATTCCTCAGAAGAAATATCTCAGATCTTTCATTCCTTACTTCCAAAATAGTGTGTACCAGTCATTCCAAGCCTTGACCTCTCATCCGTGCAAGAATCTTGCAAGGAATTAGAAGTCATGCCAAGCAAAACAATGAACATAAACAATGCCTTGACTGAAGAACAATAGAATTCCATGTACATAATGTTGCAGGCACACATAGTAGCATATGCATGGGATTACCATTATATGAAATGCATAGATCCTACCTTATGTATGCATATGATCTATATCAATGATGGTTATAGACCCATTAAACAACCTCAACAATGAATGAGCCCTGCCTTGAGAGAAATAGTGAAAGCTGAACTTCAAAAATTCCTTGATGCAGGATTTATCTATCCTATATCTAATAGTGAATGGTTCTCACCTTCGTTCATTGTTCCCAAGAAAGGTGGAAAATAGAGAGTTTGTGTAGATTACAGGGAATTGAATACAAGCACTAGGAAGGACCACTTTCCATTGCCCTTCATAGATCAATTGCTTTACTCTTTAGTTAGAAAGAAGTACTTTTCATTCCTAGATAGTTTCAATGGTTACAATTAGATAAAAATTCCTCCAAAAGATCAAGACAAAACTACATTCACCTATCCTTAGGGTACTTATGCCTAATCTCTTATGCCCTTTGGTTTATGCAATGCTCTAGCTACCTTTCAAAGGGTAGTGTTCAACATCTTTTCTTATTATTCTCATGATTGTAGGGAAATATATATGGATGACTTCACCACATATGGGGAGACTTATGAGGAAGCCCTTAGCAATCTAGAAAAGGTATTAAAAAAATGTAAAGAACACGATTTGTCACTCAACAATGAAAAGTGCTTTATGATGATGACTCAGGGAATTGTTTTAGGGCACTTCATATCCAGTACAGGGATTCAGGTTGATCCACATAAAATAGAAATTATTTCTACAGTACCTATTCCACAGAAGTAAAGAGATATCAAAAGTTTCCTTGGCCATGCAGGCTACTACAGGAGGTTTATTAAAGACTTCAGTAAGATTGTTGCACCATTGTTTGTTTTGTAGAGTAAAGATATTGAATTTGAGTGGACATCAGAGTTTCAAAACTCCTATAAATAGTTGAAGAAAGCCTTGACTCAAGCACCTATTTTGAGGGTGCCAAATTAGACCTTACCCCTTCATATACATATAGATGCTTCAGATTTTGTTATTGGAGCAATTTTGGGTCAGAAAGAAGGTAACAAAGAGTATTCAATTTACTACATTAGCAAGAATCTTTAGGGAGAAAAACTGGATTATACTGTTACAGAAAAGGAGATGTTGGCAGTAGTGTATGCCGTCAATAAATTCAAGCATTATATTACTGGTTATTCAGTTTTTGTCCATACTTACCATACATCTATCAGATTATTGATGAAAAATCCTATAGTTGGGGGTAGATTAGTAAGATGGTTGCTCCTTCTATAAGAGTTTTATATTACAATAGTGGAAAAACCTGGTAAGGCTAATGTAGTGGCAAATTTTTTGTCAAGATTTCCAACACAATCAGCTGAAGGAGTGGTGGATGATTCAGTTCCAGATGAACATTTATTTTCTCTAAATGTACATATACCCTGGTATGAGGCACTGATATTGCTAATTATTTAGTAACAGGGCAAATTCCGCCACACTTTTCTCCAAGGGAAAAGAGACAATTGTTACATAAGTATTTTCATACTCTTGGGTGTCAAGTTATCTATTTTACATTAGCCCTAGCAACATCATGAGAAGGTGCATAAGGGAAGATGAAATCTTTTATATCATGAAGGATTTCCATGATGATGTCATTTTTAAACAAAAAGAACAACATTTAAAATCCTCACAACTGGTTATTATTGGCCAACTTTGCACAAGGATTTTGTTAAATACACAAGGAGCTGTGAGAGGTGTCAAAGAATGGGCAACCAAGAGTGATGAAATTCCATTACAACCTCAGTTAACACTAGCTCCCTTTGACAAATGGGGTCTAGACTTTATTGAATCAATCTCACCTACTTTCAACAAGGAATACATTCTAGTTTGCACTGACTATCTAACTAAGTGGGTAGAAGTAAAGGCCTTGCAGTTTGCTAGAGATGGCAATGTGGCTAAATTCTTGTATGAGGATATATTTACTAGGTATGGAGTACCTAGAGAAATAGTCATTGATCAAGGTCCACAGTTTACTTCCGACCACATCACCAAATTGGTTGAAGAATACCAAATTAGGCACAAAATTCCACATCTTATCACCCTCAGGCCAATGGTTAGGTGGAGGTTACTAATAGAGAAATTGAAAGTATTCTAACCAAAATAGTGTAGTTACATAGGAAAGATTGGGTTGCAAGGTTACCAGAAGCAGTATGGGCATATAGAACAACCTAGAAAACAATTGGTTTTACACCCTATGAGCTAGTGTATGGTAAAACAATAGTCCTTCCAATTGAGTTTCAATATAAGACATTAAAGATAGTAGTGGAACTGGAAATGGACCTAACACCAGCTCAAAAGGAGAGGTTACATATAATTTAAATGGATTGGATGAAATCAAGATGGAGGCAATCCATCACACTAAAATAGTACAAAAGCAAAGGATGAAGTGGCATGATCAATACATCAAAAACAAAGGAGTTTAATGTAGGAGACTGGGAATTATTATATGATTCAAGGTACAAATATTTCAAAGGGAAATTCCAATCTAGGTGGTTGGTTCCTTATGAAATTAGTCAAGTCTATCCTAATGGTGCAATCAAGTTGCACACCATAGATGCAATCAAATTTTCTCTTATGGTTAATGGTCACAGATTGAAGTTGTATAAGAAACTGGTATAGAAAGATGATTTTATTTTCTCCTTGTTTCAGTAGTATAGTGCTCATAGCAATCCAAATACAAGCTCAAAAACCTAAAGTGATATCTCAGCAACACATGACATACCGAGTACTTCAGGTGACCTAGTGATTGAGCTACACAGGTCAATCCCTAAGATCACTCAGGATTAGTTTCTTAATTTACCTCACACGCACACACAACATGGTTATAATGATGTTTATACTTTCTCCAGAGGGGCCTATTTTTCTATCTTACTTTTACACATTCAGAAAGGGTCATGTTGCAATAGGGACCTATAGCATAATAGTTGTCAACATTTAGAACGAGTCCTATTTCCGGAGGTACCTATAGCGCTGTCTGGCAGAAAAAATTTAAAATCACTTAGTGCCACATTAACTACAGTTCACACACATTCACCTCACAATACTCACATGCAATGTCAATCTTTTCATAATAAGTACCTGCAACATGATTCTTTTATTCCCTATTTCCAATTCAAATTTTACGTTCAAGTTGTCACATCATTAGCTATTATTTGTCTGATCCATTCCATCACCTTGCATCCACCACCTCACAATTCATTCACCTATAGTGATTTCTCGTCACATCAAATTATATTATGGATACATGTTATTCAGTTTACACACACAACGATCAATTAGTCCCTTCTGATAGATATGTAAGGTACGTTATCATAATTACGATAGATTTCTTTAAGCTTTCATTATGTATTTCATATTAAATTATGCATGCAAAATATTCATATCATTAATTTCTATATTTTCTAATCATACCCTTCCCAATAATGAGTTGAAGTTAGGTCACTTCAAACAATAAGTTTGGGGGAGGGTACAACTCAGCCATTTTTTTCAAAATCTGCCACCCAAACCAAATGCAATAGATAGATATGGCATGCAAAATCATCCTAAAATTATACCTATTTTTTGTTGATACCTTCAATTTCCAATTCACAATCCTAAGACTTGAGCTAAGTCCAACCCAAAGTTAAATCTAGAACCTATTTTTGAGCTCAATTAATTTTATACTAAAGAAGCCTGGGAGTTGTAGTTATGGTATGGTAGTAAAAGTGCATGAGGAAACACCAGAATAGGAGAAGGGTTTTGAAGGTGGTGGAGTGAATTAAGCTGAATTTTCAAGGTTAACACATTGAGCAGTGCAAAAAGAGTCATAATGGGAGGCGATGCTATCAAGAGAGATTTGTTGACTCACAAGCAAATACTAGAATATGCAATGGCCTTGCCTATTTTTCCAAGAGTGGGTTGGCTCGATTATTTCCTAAAACTAATAGAATTTGATAATAAGATAGCAAGAAGGTTTGGAGCCACATGAGAGCATGATATCACAATGGTGAGAGTATTATCAGTGGACGCATCTGAGATTGTCATAGCACAAGTTTCTAGGTTACCTACAATTGGAGCATATTTTCCAATACATGTAGATGCAGTTGCAATGAGAGAGGAATTCTATGAATGAGGAGAGAATTTGGACTCATCTTCACAAGGTACAAAGAGGCTCTCTCTTCAATGGTTTTTGGCTAATTGTGCTTCCTATATTGTTAGATATCTTACCTGTGACTGTAGGAAAAATATTTTGTATACAATACATTTTAAATTGCTTAGTCACCTTTGACACAATAGACTGGTAAATGTGCCAAATTTTCTTTATAATATGTTGAAAATAATGGCATCAGAGTATCAAAGGAAACAAAGTGACATTGCCTTATCACACCACTGTTTGATTTCCCTACTAGTGAAAAGAAGCTTGAGAATTCAGTACCCACAGGTAGGCTGGGAGGATTTTAAGAAATGTGAAGATATTAGTTTGATTTACTAGAGGTGGCGGTAGTACCTGAGAATTTAGAGCCACAAGATAAACCTGTAAGAGAAATTCCTCATGTCTCACCCATGGCTTCACCTACCTATAGCCAAGGTGAGCATTAGGAGCACAATGTTCCAAAGTCTAGATCACTAGCAATGGAGGAAATTACATCTTCTTCAAAACCACAAAAACCCAAGAGCAGAAAAGGAAGTACATCCACATCATCCACACCTTCTAAAATAGAAAAGAAGAAGAAGGATGTTAAAAAGGAGACACCTACACCTAGGCGTTTAGGAAGATTAAAGAAACAAGGTGTCGTGAGGGGAAGTGTGGAGAAACCGAAGGAAGAGGAAAAGGACAAAGAACAACAAAAGGAAGATGTCATGTTAGTAGAGACAGAATTTGAAGGGAAGGGAGATATCCTTGGTAATGTAAATCCACCTGTGAAGAGGAAGATATATGTGTCTACATCTTCTGATTTAGAATCAGAAGATGTGTTTATTGCTAAGAAAACATAAAAGAAAACCCTAGATAGTCCTACCTATGAAGACTATGAAGGGGGAGGTAATGAGCAGTTCATGGAAACATAAGAAATGTATATAGAGGAAAGAAATGTTAGGAAAGAGCTCCAAGAAGCATTGGATAGAATCAAACATTTGGAAGAGTTAGTATGGAGCTATGAAAAGAAAGACAAGGAAAGGGAAACAAAAATACGAGAAATAAAGGAAAAATTGCAAACATGTGGCCATTGTACTAACTTGATTTGTTGGCACAATTGGTGATTACTAAGATTGAGGATGGAGCACTGATAGTACTAGATTAGAAACCTCCTCCCATAAAAACTCCAATTCACCATACAACCTTGTCACTTGGTTATCAGCTATGGAGAGTGACTGATGAGTTTGCACAAGAAAATGAATAGTGGAAGAAATAAAAAGAATTTTTGATCGAAGAACATGCTAAGGAGCTGAAGAAGAAAGAAATTGAGTTAAGAAGATCAACAGTCAGGTTAGAAGAAGTGGTAGACAAATTTGTTCAAATCATAAGATGTAGACCTCCAGCAAGGACATATGCATTATTTATGTAGGAAAGATTTTTTAGTTTTAAATTTAGTAGGCTAATTAGTAATCAATCAGTTGGGATGAGCAGAATTTTTGAGTTTCTTAATGTTTTTGTTGATTCTACACCTGAGGAGCAGGATCAATTTTGTTTACTATTTACACAATTATGTGGTTCCAGATGAAATAGAATTGAATCCTCTAATGTTTGTAGGGGATCCCCAGGTAAGGGCACTAGCATCTTATTACGGAAATAAACAACTCTAGGGAGAAATAATGGAAGAATATGAGGAGAGGGAGAAATCAATTGCTCTCCCCATAAGGAAAAAATCTAAAGACCCTGATGTAGTTATAGATGAATGGTTGAAAATCCTAGATCATAAAGGTGTAAGTAAAAAAATTATGAAAATAAGGATAGCAGATTACAAAAGAATGCAGACATTAGCTATGGGTTTGGGTCAATAATGCTACAATTATATGCAGAGCAGATGGAATAGCTTGACCCCAGAATTGCAGAGATTATAGGAACCTCATTCCATGTATAATTTCACCACTATAATTGAAAGGGTACAAAGATATGCGACAATTGGTGTTGACATGGGAATTCAATGGGTACCACTCACATTTCACCCACCTATGCCACTCTATCCAGTTTCACATTGGACTGGAGAAAAAGGTGAGGAATGTGAAAGAGCTGGGAACACTAGAATGAGGCAACTTGCATATTATAGAGGTTTTTACTTAAAATAGATCAAGGGAGTTGATGTTGTTATGGATCTTCAGCAGATCACCTTGCAATATAATATGCACCCCTAGTGTTTTGTTTGAGGACAAGCAAAAGTGTAGTTGGGGGGAATGATGGGTTCAGTTATTAGCCTATTTTTTGTTACTATTATGCATACTTTCAGAAACTTTTAGATATACCATTCAAAAAATGCTCCTATGCTATGTTATCTTTTCATGTTTATTATACAACCTTGGACCTAAATCGTAGTAATGGAAATATGGTTATAATATAGTAGCATTGCATAGTTTATATGTGAGCATGCATGAAATGTGGATGGAATTATGTGTTTTAATTATGGTAGTTAGCTTTGTGTATATGTCTTGTGGATTAACCCCTTACAACTCAGAAATAATTGTAGCACATAGCAACTAGAAGTTGTAACCCAAAGCAAAAGGAAGATTGGGACAACGAAACAGGGGAAGTGCCAGATTAAGCTAAATGTAATAACTACTATATGAAGACACTTGATGGAGTTGAATGTGCACCATTATGACAAGTTAATAAAGCGTTGGAAAAGAAGAACTATTTTGTTGATATGATTATGAATAACTATTTGTGTGTTTTACATGCAATTTTGTTTTACAGAGTTTCAGTTCTATTAGGATTCTTCTTTCTTTTCAATCATAGTTTGAGCAATTCAATCTTAATTATATGCTCTGATATCTAGGAGTGGAAGTTAATGATTGCAGTTAGTTTTTACTTGGAATAAACTCTCTCGTGCTTGTCTATAGCTGATGGATGAGTCCTTAGATAAGTTAGTTAATTTTAGCATTTCGTTATCAAGTTTTTTTCAATTTCAGTTATTATCTATAGACATGATGGTTATTCCGTATGATTTCATTAAATACAATATTTGAAGAATATTTTGTGTAATCTTTTGTGATGTGTAATGAATGAAGTTCAATTTTACATGGATGTGTAAAATCTGATATTTAGATCTGGTTCTAGTTAAGTGAGGACAACCACTTGAGCATGCCACTTAAGGTAGATGTTCTTCACTTCATTTATAGCCGTTTATTTGTGTTTAAGTAGTTATTTTTATTCATCATTGTCTCATAAATTACATACAAGTTAGAATAGATCCTTGTATTTTGATTATCATAAATGAATGTTCATGAGCATGCACATATTTGGTTAATTTGTAGTACTCCAGCAGTTAGAGTAAGTTTAATTGCTAGTTTGATTAATTTTGAGTTAGTTCAATAATTCTTTATTAGTAGTAGTTCAGTTACAGGCTAAGCTATAGGCACCCATAGCCATTAGCTCTAGTTTGTTTCTTTCACTGATGCAATTCTGTAAATTTCTAGCAAGTAGAACATCTTGAATAGGATAACCTAGTTAGTCTTAAGTCTCTGAAGGCACATACAGTGCAACACCATCACAAGTTTACAAACCTTGGGTTGACATTAGTTTTTGCAATGTTGAGTGGACTGTTCAGCCAGATATACCTTTGAATTGTGTAGGTTCTACCAAGTTTATAATACATTAGTTTAGACTCTACAATACTATAGAGCTATCTCCCTAAAATCAACTACAATGCCAACTCCCTTTTTTGACTTTAGATGATAACATTTTTTATTTGAGAGCTTTTCCAACCTTGTGTTTTATTTTTCTTCTTCCTACCCACATTTCTTTCCTATCCAGTGTGGTACTAGAAATAGGAGAATAGGTGGATGGACGATGAGTGGAAACCATGTAACTCCATTTCCCCTTGCAGTGGCTACATAATTATAATGGGAGTGTGGCTCCTTTCTCTTTAGCTAGAGTGTTAGCTCTTCTCATATTTTATGCACAAACTTGAAGGCTTCATTAATACCTCTTGTTGCTAATCCCTTCATCCTTGTATAATAATGTTATTTGATATTAATTATTTTCTTTCCCACACCTCTATGATCCAAGAGTTCTAACCACTTATCTATGACTGCATTAGGATTTGATGATTCTTTTCTAAGTTGCAAAGCAATAGATTTTTCCTTTTCATGGTATTCTTGTAAAAAAATTCCCCTTTGTTGTTGATTTGTGATATAAGAGGCCAAAGCTTTGATTTTTAGATCTCCTACAAAAATCAAGGGATTCTAGGTAGTTTCATCTTAAAGAATATAATTGTGCAGGAAGAATTCACATAAATGATCTTGCATTTTTGGTGTGGAATCATGAAAATTTTATAAAAACAAGAATTTATTGTTCATTGCTACAAGAATATTGCTAATTAATTGGCTAAACTAAAAACATAAAAAGAATTCTTGCAGAAATAGAGCATAAACCCTAGCAGGTTGCCTACACTTCAGTAATTGTGTAGTTTTGTCTGCTATCTCTTCAATTTTCACCTTTAATATTTTCACTTTTATTTCTTTTTTCTCCAATTCCCTAGTGTGATTGGAAATCATTTCATTTTTCTCCCTTTCCCATTCTTTCTCTTTTTGTGAGAATTCTTGTGTTCTTTTCCAAAGCTCCACACCTAGGGACACCACAGTTGGTCTAGTGGGGGTTTTGATTTGAGGAATTGGGCCTTGGGATATTGGATCATTCCCTTCTTCTATCATAGAAAGTTGTGCCAGTACCTCCAATTTTGACCCATGCTCAAACTTATAGAGCTTCTCCTCTAATTCTTTAATCATGGCATCCCTCTCACTGTCCTTTTGTTGATATATTTTTAAAAATTCTTCCAACTACTTTATTATTTTTGTATCGTATAAAAATGGCCCCTTGTCATTTTCATGGCCTTTTAGGTCTTGTTTCATGGCGTTGGAACTATGTTTCTTTGATTTTATGTTGTAACATGGCTTGAACATGCTTATTTAGGTACTAAAACTCAAAAAATGACGTCTTGTGAAGGTGTTGTGAACTGTTGTAAGACATTTCTACATTCTTCTAGACTCTATTTAATGCAATTTACCTAAAAACTTCCTTTTTACACATCAACAAGCCCTATCATGAAGTGTTGTAAAGTCTTGTAACAAGCTTCCATGCTCTTCTAGGCATATTTTCACTATTTACACCCTTCTCATGCTTTATTTGGTCTCTTTATGCCCTCATAAGTTGTAATTAAGTGTATTTTTGCATATCATCCTGACAAACAATATTAAATACAACATTTTTCCTAACACATGTTTTTAGGTCCTAGGTGGGACCCATTCGCCATGGGTGGCGAATGAGTCCCCCTTGGCCCTAAATTCAAAATATTTCAAATTTCCTTTCAGGATTTTATTTAAAATCACTTGATGTCGGCCAGTGATGAGGTATGAATGGATACTAAGGCACAAGAATTGTATAAATATGTGATTTTCACCTCATTTTACATCTTCTCACTCATTCAAGCATTTTATTCTACATTTCAAGCATTTGAGCATTCTACATCATCAATTCAAGCACTATTCAAGCACTTTGAGGCAGTCATTGACATTACTTTAGACTTGCATTATCAAGAGTTAGGTGAGTTGATACCATTTGCATGTTACTATTTTATCTTTCTCTTTCATTTCATTGTATTTTCAATGGTTTAATTACCAAAAGTGGGGTTTGACCAAGGCAAACCCCTATTCACTAACCCCTAATCATTTTTCCCCTTTTTCTTGTATTTTTGCAAATTTGACAGGTTATTAGGTGTTGAAGAGTTATTTTCTAGTCAACTAGGTGCTTCAAGTCAACTTGAGTCAAAATCAAACTTGGAGAGAGTTATTTGTCCATTTTTTGCATATTTGACTTCGATAACCCGACAAGCAAACATTCCCAGATCTGGTGTTACAGAGTTGTCTCCTAGTTTTTCAAAAATTTGGGAGAGGACCGATTCACCACTTGTGGTGAATGAGTCCCACCTTAGGACTGGAAACTTGAGTTTTGTCAGATTTCAAATCCTGACAAACAAAAACTAGCTCCCGACAGTTTTTCACCAGTAGGTGGACTGATTCGCCACCCTAGGTGAATGAGTCCCACTGTGAAAAATTAGTGAATTTCACCAGCATCTAGAACACTCCAGAAAGCTCACATTTCATCCAAATTCACTCATATTTATCCATGTACTTTCTGTTTTGCATAATTTCTTCATTTACATAGTTGTTTGCATATATCACAATGTGTTTTCAAACATACTTGTAATTACACTTTTGCATTCATTTTCGGTCATTCATATTAGTCAATTGCATTTAGTTAACTTAATTTACATCATATCACATCACACACATCCTAATTTGAGTGATACATTAGCATTTTTGGCCCTATCTCTCTCCTTTTAGGTGAAAAACCCTAAAAGTGCAAGAGTAGTCCATAGGGTCCCAAAAATCTATGTTTCATTTTGGTGAACCTGACTTTTGAACACTTTATATTTCTAATTGCATTCACATATTACATCCTAAGTTTCCATTTGCATTAGCATTCAATTAAAACATTGATTTGTTATTGCATTATAGGACTTTTCATTTTGCATTAGTGAAACATTCATTTAGCTTTCATTTTTGCATTACATCTAATTGAAAAAAGTAAAAATCTGCATTCTGCATCTAAAAATTGCATATTGTAGAGCATTTAAATCATCTTAAACTTTCTGAAAAAAACTAAAAAAACTTCATACTGGGACTTGTTGGCCCCACAGTTGTCGTTGCACCAAAAGATCGACCTATTAATGCCTGATACAACTAACAGAGTTAATGGATCCATGGGAGGTGGTTAGTCCATGTCATGAATCTCAAGGGGAGTGCTAACCAATTGCCAACAATCTCCCCCTTAGCGTTACCTGAGAGGATTCGAACTTGGCACCGTTGGCTCTGATACCAATTGTTGGCCCTACAATTGTCATTGCACCAAAAGATCAACCTGTTAATGCCTGATACAACTGCCAAAGTTAATGGATCCATGGGAGGCGGTTAGTCCATGTCATGAATCCTGAGGGGAGTGCTGACCAGTTGCCAACATGACTCATTCAGCACCCAGGGTGAATCAGTCCCTCTGCACTTCTGAAACAACATTTCTGCAATCTTTTTGACATTTTCCTGCATTACAATTTCTTGCTCTTGCATTTTGTTTTCCTTTCCAAAATATTTTTTTTTCCTCATTTATTGCATCTTAGTTTATTTGCATCATGGAATTTTCTTTCAATAAGTTTTGGAATTCCTTAAAGTCATTGGTAGACATGTCCAATTGTGCTTTTGGTTGTGACCCTAATGACCTTGAACTCACACATGTTCCCTCAACTCCTCATGATTGTCCTAGTGATGTAGACATCATTGGAGAAGATGATGATAGCATGTACAAGTTCTACAATGACTGCCTTGACAACCTAGAGTCCAATGCAGCCTTTTACCCAATGAAATCACAAGACCTTCCCACTGTTGCACCTCCTAATCACTTTGCATATTTACATCCTGAAGTCACTATAGGACCTAAGGTTCCTCCCTCAAGTGGACCTAGTTCCTCCCAACCCCCACAATCCCAACCATTCTATGAGCACATAGTCACAAAAATTCCTATCAACCTTGAAGAGACTTATGGTAAAGGATTTACTATCTTAAGTAAACAAGGTTGTGACACAAAACATGAACATGGCATCCATCAACTTTTTGAACAACAACCAACCAAAGCAAACACAACAGGCCTTGGATATCATGATCCTTCTCATCCTGAGAGACATCCCCTTCAACCTAGGAGACTTTTGGATGTTGGAATGGTGATCTTGAATGCTCCTCCTAACTTAAATATTCTTCTTTCACGAGAACAACCACTATCTCCTTCTCATGATAAGGATGTTAGGATCCCCATGGGTCCTTCTCTTCCTTCTCTTCGTGAACAAGGAGAATCTAGCAAGCGAAAATGACCTTACAAACTCAAAAAGATCAAGTTTCCTAAACATCCTCCACCTAAATGTGAATGGAGACTTCAACTCCTTTTAAACAAAGGTCTTATACTTTTACCACCTATGAATAGGTTGGTTATCCATCCCAAAGACTCTAACATACCATTTTTCAAATATCATCACATCCTTGGACATCGCACTGAAGAATGTCGGACATTGAAGGAAATACTAGATAAGTATCACTTCACTGATACCGACTGTTTCCCCATCATACCTTAAAGCAACCAAATCCCATCATCATGCCACAGTTGTAGAATTCCCTATTCTCACTATTGCATGATCCTTTCACATAACCCACCTCGGCTCATTCTTTCCTTTACACTTTGTGGAGGGCAAGATGTTGTTAGCCTTGTCCTTGTAATGCACTTGTCTTTGTCTCTTAACTATGTTATTCCTTTTTTGCTTATCTATTTAAGATTGAGAAATCAATACCTTAGTTGATGGTTGACTTACATTTGCATTACTTGTCTTTTTTTTCCTTTCTTTTCATGTGTGTCTCTTGTTCCCCTCTATCATGTGTTTGATGTTCTCTCTCTTTGTACACTTCTTCTATTCATACCTCTATTCTTCTATTCGTCATGCATTGTCTTTTTCTCTCTTTTTTTGTGTTCTCCTTTTGGGGATGACACAAAGTATAGAAACACCTATGTCTCTTCCATGTTGACCCAAAAGTTTCTTTTCTTTTTCGCTTTTGTTTTGTGTTCTCCTTTTGGGGATGATGCAAATCGTAGAGACACCCTATGTCTCTTCCATGTTGACCCACAAGGTCCTTGTATTTTTCTCTTTTTGTTTTGTGTTTTCCTTTTGGGGATGACACAAGGCATTGAGACCACAATGTCTCTTTCATGTTGACCCAAAAGCTTTTCCTTTTCTTTTTCCTTTTCTTTCTTTTTGCTTGTGTTTTCCTTTTGGGGATGATGCAAAGTATCGAGACCGCAATGTCTCTTCCATGTTGACCCAAAGAAGACTTTATTTTTTTTCCTTTGTTTTCGCTCTCCTTGTGTCATTCTTCCAGTTCTATGTGCTTTGGGGAATGATGACAGTTCCGAGCTCTTTAATCAAAAATATTGTAGCAACAAACATACTGACCCCAAATCCATAGATCCCTTATGTGTTTGGTGTGCTTTCTTTTCTAGGGGGAAACCTCCTTTTGTTTGTCTTTCATTTTTCTTGACATGACATAGCCTAACTTCGAAACATATGACTTGGCATAGGGCTTTCCAGGTTGGAACTCATGTCTTGTTTTCTTTTTGCATTTTCTTTTCTTCTCTACTTTAAAGTAATTGCACACAAAATGATGTGTCACAATTCCATTAAAGTGGGGGGCATCCATTACCATAATTCATTTGTATTCTTGGTTCCTAGTGTAGTCTTGTCGTTTGTTCGATGTGTTCGTCACTTTGTGGATGACATTGGGTTTGATGTCCATTAGTGTGATCTATCTCAGCATATTACATTCCTCTTGGTGGCTTGATGTGACGCACTGGATCCCCTAATTTATGAATATACTATTCTTTGATTGGTCCTCTCTTGGAGACATTAGACACAATTTTCCTTGAGTGACTGACCTTGCATACACTTTACATTTTTGCATTTTTACATTTTGCATTCCTTTTTTCCACCTTGCATTACGTAACTTGCATGACTATGGTACCTTTTTCTTTTTGTTCATAGCATTTTTCCTTGTGGCACCTTGTTAAAGTTATCAAATGGGTATAAATTTGACATGGTTGAGCGGGAAGCCCACCTAGCAGCATGACTTTTCCCCATAGCCACCTTTGTGTTTGTGAGTGCATACCAACTAGCGTATGTATCTTACTTTTTGGGCTTTCTCACCCCGCAGACAACTAGTTTCATGGCCCCAGAGTGAGTATACAGTTGGGCCTTCTCACCCCGCGAACAACTTGAAGTTCCATGGCCCCAGAGTGAGTACACATTCTCTTTTTCAAACAATCATCCTAGATCTCTTTTCACAACTAGTTGGATTGACGATTGAAGCTTCACCCAATTATTTCAACACTTGTGTGTTCCTTTGTTCTTATGTCTAGTTTGACATGGGATCTTCATCCTTGGGGCTTGATCATCCCTCTTGATCGTTTTCATTCCATCTTGCTAACATAAGTGCATTTGAACCCTCCCCTCGATGTTCATGGCTACTTTAGTGTGAGTTTGAAGCAAGTTCATCCTCTCACTAAAGTGGGGGCTAAATGTGTAATAGAAAAATGGTCCCTTGTCATTTTCATGGCCTTTTAGTTCTTGTTTCATGGTGTTGGAATTATGTTGCTTTGACTTTATGTTGTAACATGGCTTGAACATGTTTATTTAGGTACTAAAACTCAAAGAATGACATCTTGTGAAGGTGTTGTGAAGTGTTTTAAGACATTTCTACATTCTTCTAGACTCTATTTAATGCAATTTACCTAAAAACCACCTTTTTACACATCAAAAATCCCTATTGTGAAGTGTTGTAAAGTCTTGTCACGAGCTTTCACGCTCTTCTAGGCATATTTTCACTATTTACACCCTTCTCATGCTTTATTTGGTCTCTTTATGCCCTCATAAGTTGTAATTAAGTGTATTTTTGCATATTATCCTGAAAAATAATATTAAATACAACATTTTTCCCGACACATGTTTTTAGGTCCTGTTGTCAAATAAAGTTGCACCCCTGCTAAGCTATTAGCTATAGCAACCTATTGACACATGGGAACACTTCGAGGTTGTGGGTGACCTGGGAATGAAGTGAACCTCCAGATTATGGGCTAGTTCCCCTTTTTGTTATCTTGAGAAAACTAAAGAATGATAAGGAAAAGAGTAAGAAGGATATACTTGAATTTAAAACCTATCACTAACAGGCGATACATCAAAGATAAAAATATAACAATACTGTAGAAAGCTCACATAAAATCTCAATAGACTAAACAACCTCACAATACAGAGATTTATGTTTATAAAAACTAGTCTATGTAAGGTTCTGACTGTTCTAATGCTTAATACAAGGAAAACAAAGATGTTTTCATAGATATAAACACGATAGAAAGAGATCACTAGCATAAACCTGCTTTATGACATACATTTCTTTGCATCCAGTACTGAAGGAATCTGATAAAATAAAGGATCACATAGAATCTTATCATGCAACTCACAACCAGTCACTAAAACAACAAAGAAAATCTGTGAAGGAAATGAATTTCTATCGAGAAGAAAGTATCTGTGTTACAGGTCTATAGTATTTATGAAAATGAGTTACAAAGGCTGAATAATGCTCTTTCAGCAATCTCCTAACCAAGAACTTCTTTACCAAAAGGAAAAAATTCCATATATACCAAAATTGTGTCGACCCCTACCCTAGGGCTTACAAAATATCAGTCTTCCGAAAGATCTACCCTTAGATCTTTTGAACAAAGTTAATGCTACCCTCAAGTGTATCCCCGCTATCCATGTCGGTGAAGAGTTGCTCCAAGAATGGCCTCCTTGATCTTTTGCAGCGCATTTACTTCTGGTCCTCGTGTCCCCCTTCGAACCTCCCTGCCGAGCTGCTTTGAATGCTATAAACCATTATCATTAATGTCGATCCCCCCTCTTCTACCAATAGAGATCCTAGCTACTACAGAGACTTGTGGCCTCTTCTATTTTTAGTTTGACCTCCTCTGTAAGCAGCTTCATACTTTCCCATTATATCTTCACTCCATTGTTCACCGAGCTGCTCCATCGTCCTTTATCTTAGAACATATTCATATCGCTACATCCTATTGATCTTCCTTTTAGGGGGGGTCAAATAGTCAAACAACTCACGGTGCATCCTCAGCTCCCTCTGATTGGTCAAACTCATGCCACATAGATTTCCAGATGATCAGAGGTCCTTCAGACAGAATCACATGTCGGTGAGACACTAATCGTGTCTCCCCGATGCGATTAGACTCTTCAACGGTTATCGACATAGCTCATGACGATCGACAAGATGACATAGCGAGTTTAAAAGTCATGATGATGTCAAAAACTATCGCCCAGACCATCAACAAGACCATTCGCATTCAGGAAGACCTCACGACAAGCCCCTAGGAATCATACCAATATCGCCATTTCGATGGGAAAGCGAGCCGCCATCGGCAAGACTCTCCATTGTCGGCAGGACCTTAATAGGTCGGGAAGACGTCTCACCGAGCTCAAGATCTTTGGATGAGCTCATTTCGTATTAGCGAGACCCCACTGTGTTAGCAAGACCTCACATCGATGACGCCTCCTCTCGCCGAGACCTCAAGCAATCGACAGGACATCACTCTGACAGCCAGACGCTACACCGATGCCATCTATGTCGGGGAGACCCTTCGTTATCGGTGAGACCTCTTAGCGAAAACAAACCACCTCCCCGAGCTCAAACATTTCTTTCGGTGAGACACTGGCAAGTCAGGAAGACCTTCTGTCAAAGTCCTATCATTACACCATTGTGCTCCTCCGTCGGTGAGACACCCCTGTGTCAGTAAGACCTCTTGCTGAGGGAAAAACACTATACCAAGACCCTTGTTAGTTGGTAGGATCTTATACTTTCACCGAGACATCATGGCAACTTTACTTTCCTTTGCCCCGAGCTCACATCTTTTCATTTTGGAAAGACCACCTTCGGTTGGTGAGACATTACACCGACTGAGCCTTCTGTCAGCGAGCGCAACTCCTTTGGCAAGAATTCGTCCTATTGGCCAGATGTCAAACCGATGTCAAACTCTCTTGGCGAGGTCACTTCATCTCCGCAAGACCCTATTAGGTCGACAAGACATCATGACGAACACCTTCTTTCGCCAATGTCGCTTCCTCTCTTATCAAGGAGACCACACTAGTCAGCGAGACCTCTCGCCGCGCTTGCTTCCTTCGCCGAGACCGCCTCACCTCTGTGAGACCTCACCCTGACGGTGAAACCTTATAGTGAAGCCCCCATACCATCACCGAGACCTTGGCTTGTCAGCCAGACCTTTTGTCAGGCTTGTTTGTTTCGCCGAGACCTTTTTTGTCGATAGGACATCTCCCTGAGATCACCATCCTACGCCAAAGGCACTCCATTTTGGTGAGACATCATTTGATCACCGAGACATCTTTTCAAGCTCCTATTTCTTCGGCGAGACCCCCATCTTTCGGTGAGACCTTACGCCGACCTCAATCCCTCTCAACGGAACTTTCGCTATCGGTGAGACCCTTCACTAAAGCCACCACATTATGCCGAAGGCATTCATTTCAGTGAGACTGCCCGCAGTTGGTAAGACTTCCCATCGACGATACCTCCCTTTACCGAGACGCCCCTATGAAAAACTGTCGGCATGACCTCCTTCCAAGCGGAGAGATACATGAAGACTTATGGAGACCCGAATGTCCTGGCGATGGGGTATTAAACTAAGTAGAATGCACTACTAGTCGGCAAGACAACAGGAGGGTCTTGTCGACTTCCTTCTCTGATGAGTTTTGTGCCAAAACTGATTGAGGCATACTTTTCAAATGAGCTCCTTGTGAAATGTCATCAGATGCATGACCTAACCCTCGATGCAAATGTCCCATTTGGGCCTTATGAACATCTGAAACATAATTTCTCCTGCTTGATTGAGCCTGTAGGTGAAAATTGAGCAACAGGTTCTAGGTGGGACCCATTCGCCATGGGTGGCGAATGAGTCCTGCTTGGCCCCAAATTCAAAATATTTCAAATTTCCTTTCAGGATTTTATTCAAAATCACTTGATGTTAGCCTGTGATGAGGTATGAATGGATACTAAGGCACAAGAATTGTATAAATATGTGATTTTCACCTCAGTTTACATCTCCTCACTCATTCAAGCATTCAATTCTACATTTCAAGCATTTGAGCATTCTACATCATCAATTCAAGCACTATTCAAGCACTTTGAGGCAGCCATTGACATTACTTCAGACCTCCATTATCAAGAGTTAGGTGAGTTGATAGCATTTGCATGTTATTAGTTTATCTTTCTCTTTCATTTCATTGTATTTTCAAGGGTTTAATTACCAAAAGTGTGGTTTGACCAAGGCAAACCCCTATTCACTAACCCCTAATCATTTTTCCCCTTTTGCTTGTTTGTTTGTAGCCCTTTGTTTGTAGATTTGATAGATTATTAGGTGTTGAAGAGTTATTTTCAAGTCAACTAGGTGCTTCAAGTCAACTTGAGTCAAAATCAAGCTTGGAGAGAGTTATTTGTCTGTTTTCTGCAAATTTGACTTCGACAATTCGACAAGTAGACATTCCCAGATCTGGTGTTGCCGAGTTGTCTCCTAGTTTTTCCAAAATTTGGGAGAGGATTGATTCATCACTTGTGGTGAATGAGTCCCACCTTAGGACTGGAAACTTGAGTTTTGTCAGATTTCAGATCCCGACAGACAGAAACCAGCTCCCAAAAGTTTTTCACCAATAGGTGGACTGATTTGCCACCCTGGGCGAATGAGTCCCACTATGAAAAATTAGTGAATTTCACTAGCATCTAGAACACTCTAGAAAGATCACATCTCATCCAGGTGCACTCATATTTATCCCTGTACTTTCTGTTTTTCATAATTTTTTCATTTACATAGTTGTTTGCATATCACAATGTGTTTTCAAACATAGTTGTAATTGCACTTTTGCATTCATTTTCAATCATTCAGATTAGTCAATTGCATTTAGTTAACTTCATTTACATCATATCACATCAAAACCATCCTAATTTGAGTGATACATTAGCATTTTTGGCCCTATCTCTCTCCTTTTAGGTGAAAAACCCTAGAAGTGCAAGAGTAGTCCATAGGGTCCCAAAAATCTATGTTTCAATTTGTATTGCTTCTTGAAATTCCTTACTAATATTTCTTTCTTCAATAATTTTTTTCATCTTTTTCCAAAAATTTCTCATCTCCCATTGCACTTGTGTATTCATAATCCTCTGAAATAGGGCTTTTTGGATACCTCCTCATTTTATTGGATACAAAACATCCTCTAAATCAGATTCAGAGGTACTAGTATAATACCAAGACTATACAACAAGTGTCTTTACCTTATCACCAAAGGAATTCTCCTTTGAGTCTTTATTTATTTCTATCATTGCAACATCCTCTTCTTGCCCTTCTTCCTTAGGCAATGTGATCATCTCCTAGATTGTGTGGGTCTCTTGTGCCTTTTTGCAGGAGCAAAAGAAGAAGCTCTACGCTTTATTTTCTTTCCCTCTTGTGGCCTCTTTGAAATAGTCCAGTTTCCTGTTTTCTCTCTACGACAGGTTTCTCGGTAGAAGATACTGGTTGAGTTTCCTACAGACCCTACTCCTTTGGCTCTCATGTGTTGTGAGTAGGTATTGCAACGAAGGAGCGAAATGATATTTCCTCCTCTGGAGCAACACTAGGCTCTTCTATTATTTATTATTGGCCTCTATTTCCCTCATTAGGTATTTCAAGGATATTGTTGATATCACTACAATTAAGTTTTCCCAAGAAACATTTAGGAACCGAGCCCCAAGACTCCTCTTTATGAACAATGTAACTAAGCAAAAAAGAGACAATGCTAAGTTGTTTCTTTTCCCCTTGTATACATAAGACATTCTTTTTTTAACAAATTGCACAAGAAATTAGGAATGTTTACATGCCTATCATGGCGTAGATGACTTAACAATTTGAAATGAACTCTATATATAAATGATTGTCTCCCATCACATGTCGAGTACTTAAATATATAAGAAGCAACTAAATCCAAAAGCCAAGGAAAAGAAAATCATTTAGTACCTTGTGAAGAAGAATCTAGGTTTTCTCCTGGTAGAGAGAATACATTTCTTGTTGCAATGGAATCCGCCCTAACTAGAAACTCCTCTCCTATCCTTGGCAATCTACATACTTCAACTATAGCTACCTCTGAAGCATCTACTCTTAGACCCCTAACAATTGCCTCATCATTTTTCAATGTAGCTACAAACTGTTGGATCATTACCTCATTAAATTCTGTGAGCCTCAAAAAAATTTATAACTAGCTAGCTTACTAGAAAATGGTAAAACATAGCCTGTCATCTAGTAGTTGGTTATGTGTATTTTGTTCCCCACATATGATGTCACCCCCCACTACAATGCTTCTATGGTTGTACAGTCACTTCAAAATTATTCTTTGTTCTATTATGTTCTCATTCTATCACCCTAATTACACTGCTTGCGCTCTGCTATATGCTATAACACCCAAATACACCTCTTAATTCCTCTACTAATATCTTTGTTTCTTGGTTATGGTGGAAAATAGAACGAAAAATGTTTTACATGACACATAAATGGACTAAGGAATAATGAATACCCTCCCCCAACTAAGCCTGCTAAGTATCCTCACTTAGCTCATACGAATAGGGCAGATTTATAAATAGAAAGTAGTGGAAATTTGCAATATGCTATTTGAAATGTGTTGATGCCAAAAATTGG
The DNA here is from genome assembly GCA_007258455.2 of Sequoia sempervirens. Taxonomy (NCBI): domain Eukaryota; kingdom Viridiplantae; phylum Streptophyta; class Pinopsida; order Cupressales; family Cupressaceae; genus Sequoia; species Sequoia sempervirens. Next base: position 18,417 of record VDFB02272113.1, on the reverse strand, counting down.
CAAGGTAACAACCTTTGTGGGAAACTCAGTTAATGGGGGACCAATTGTGCTAAACTAAGTGACCTCCAGGTTTTTAAAGAAGTCAGCTTCTTTTATAATTAGGGTTTTGTAATGGGAAAAGGAAGGAGATATAAAAAAAATAACAATCTAACTAAGGTGATGCGCTAAGACTTAGATGTAAGGCACGATAAATCTATCTTTTGGATGTGATTTAAGGGCTTGTTCAACAATCTGCTATGTCCCAGAATAATAGAAATCAAAGATGAAAACCTAAATAATTCATTCAATGACAGAATAATTCTCACACACATTTATTGAAAAGAAGAGTCAAAAGACATGATTTGAACCAACAAACTTGTATTTGAATCATAAAATTTCTGCAAATAAACAATCTAGAACAACAATGACACAATATAATGTTTTATCAAATAGCCTAAGAAAACAAAAAGGACGAACAATGGCACAGCCTGAGAGTCTTATAAAATAATCTAAAAGCAATATAAAAGGCATGGTGTCTTTTCCCTAATTTTTCTGTATCTTCTGAACTCATCTTCAGAAGGAAGAAGTAATATATATAGATAAAAATCCCACCACCTGGCAGGCCAGTAACAGAAAAGATCCCATATCACGAGCAATGATGCTTGCAACAATGATTTCCTTCGGCCATTGCAACACAAAAGATTCGGGCCATCAAATGTAGTCGCTTCTTGAACAGATGCATCCCCTCTGAATGATGGTAGTGGTCCCAACAAACTCCCATGCAAACATGTGTCATTCACCCACGAAGGAAGTTTAGAATACATGGCACGCTAGTGGAGCTCGTTGCTTGCTCTCAACTTCCCTTCGATGAAGTCCCCGTGAAAGAGACACATGGAAAAAGTTCGGGGCTCGTTTGTTGATTCCTCTTTATTGCATTGAAAAACTGTGTGGTGAAGACACGTGGAGACATTCTTTACTACCAGTGCTGACTGTGGGGTCCACCCAAAAGTGAATGCGGATAGACATTACATGGCACGCGGACGGGGCCCAATTGAAAAAGCAAAGGGAAGCAGCCCTCAAATGCCCGTGGTGACAACACGTGGAAGCATGGCGAAAGCCGGTAGGAGAGTGAAGGAAAGCTTCCTTGTTGTGAGCACCTGGCGAACATGTGGCAGCAGCAGATGAAGCTCAAAAACATAAGGCGCAGGTCGGTACTTAACAAAATCAAAAACCACCCAGAGGGAGCTCAAGGAATTAATATTCACAGTTTTGGCGACTACTAGGGGCATTTTTCCTACAAAATGAGGAACCCAAAAAAATTTCTGGCTTGCAGACCAAAGCCCTATCCATTGGGTGACGTAATAAAAACCTAGAGAGCAGCCTGCAGAGGCAGCCAGTCGGCCTCAGATGGTGTCGATATGTCGTGTAGATTATCTTGTGCTCTACTCAGATTGATCATTTCTTTGTAAGGCAACATTGCGGATATACCGACCCTAGACTCAAGCTTGAAGAGCAGTCACGCTATCGGGTGAGTAATGCCCTTGATATCTTCTACAGCAAGAGGTTGATTGAAACTCTAGAAAGCGGATATGTCCTATTGCTTCTCTCCTATCTTTTCCGCAATCTCCCCAGTAGCCACTATGTCATCAGAAAGAAACAGGGATGGTAGGCCCATCTGGGTTAGTTGGGAGAACCTAGCCCAAATGTTATTCATGGTTTGGTCCAGTTTGGCAATGCACTCACTAGCATGGAGGATGGCTGTGTGGCAGTGGATAAACCTATTTGTTGTTTTGGCAGTGACCTTCCAATCCTCGATTCCTGTGTTGGCTAAGTCCTCATTTGAGACCATGTATGGATTATCTAGAAAAAAATTCACCTAAGGAACCTTCTCCATGATGATTTGTAGGAACCGCTTAATTGCTCCACAAACTTGTCACGTCCACCATAAATTGGAGTGTGGGTTGAAATGTCAAGCCGAAGGCCTTGACCTTATCCCAATATGAAACATATAGTTGTTGGGCCACCGGAAACAGATCTGGATGGGCATCAGGGGCTTGGGGAAGACTTCTCAAAAGACTGATCTTTGCATCCCTTGAACCAACATCCTCTGTTAGTTCCACAATCCTTTTGTTTGCAGTCGCAAGTTGTTCAGATAAATCCCTCCATTTGGCGAGCCATTTTTCTTTGGCCTAACTTTTGTTAGTTGATTTTGTCTCAAGGGAAAGCTTCATCTCTTGGAGTTCCTTCTCCAATTGGGCCTTTCGGTTCTCAAAATCCGCATCCTTCTGCTACATTTTTTGCTCCAATTGAGCGCGCTATCATTCAAACTCCTCATCTTTTCATTGCATTTCCTGCTCCACCCAAGCCAACCGGTCCTACAATTCTTCATTTTTTCTGTTGTAGCTTGGCGACTAGGTTGGGGCAAAAAGATTGGAAATTTGCAAGTTCCTCTAAGAGCTTAGCATGCTCTGTCTATGCTTTCTCAGATAAGCGCATGAATTCTACTTTTCTTGCCTTGTCTTTTTCCAGTAGGACCTCAATCCTATCTTTTACAAGTTTCAACTCTTCTTTTTTCTTTTTTAGCTGGCTACCAAACTTGAGGAAGTTAATGGTCACCACCCACTGTGTTTCTTCCATGAGCTCAACTTTGTCCTGTGGCCAGGCTATGCTCAGATCGATTCCCATGGAAAACATGTTGTAATCACTAGGCTACATTTGCCCCTATGGTTTGATGGCGTTCGGGTACATGTTGCGAAATGTAGCAATTTTTGAGCTTCATTGAAAAGAGTATACATCTTTGGCTCTTCCAATTTCTTGGCATCCTTGGCCTTTTTCTTTTCGATTCTAATAGCCCACACTTCCTTTTTTTTATCACCCTACGCCATAAATTGGGTTGGCAACTGAAATAGCTCACCTACGAAAGGTGTGCCGGGAGGAAGGGCAAAAGGGAACATGAGGGTAGTGGTTCCAGGTGTTTTCTTTCTCAGAAGATTGGCTGTAAATTGGGAGAATGGAGGGATATGCCAAAACCCAATTTGTGAACCAGCGGGAGGACTCATCAGGTGTTGTGGAGGTAGCGGGGTCATGGCGGATTAAATTTTTTGGGCAGACTGAGTTGGGCTAGATATAGTAATAGAAATAGGGGTGTTAATGGGGGTTGCAGATGCAAAGGGTGAAGAAATAGCGGTTGCGGATTGGGCAGCGATGAAAGGTGAAAGGGTCTACGAAGGAGTAAAGGCAAATGGCCTCGCCTGGGAGAATTGGGAGAAACCTCCCATGACCGTTGCAGCAAAAGTGGAAAAAGAAGGGCCAACACTTGAAGTGATGGGTGACGCAGAGACAACAGGGGACACCAAAGATCATGAAGTAAGAGAAGAGGGAGAAAAATTTTCCTATTATCTAAATGATTATAGTTCTTGTCTTACCACAACCTCCTGTCTTGCTATGGGCTCCTGCGAACTCTCTCTAGAAACTGCTTTTGTGCGCTGTCATTTGATGGGCAGGGAATCATTCACCTCCATTGCCTCTAACTGTTGTTGTGCGGTCATCCTAGTTCTTTTTGCAGTCCAAGTGCAAGTCAATGAGGCCCTTGCACATGATATGTTCACTCGCACATTTGAAGAGACCTTGGTAGGTTGTGCTGGAGTTGTCTGTGCTTCTACTTCCTTCTCCTTTCCCTTCCTGGTATCCACTTCAACTTCCTCCAAATTGAAATCTTCATCATCGCTTGTGTCAGAATCAATATGAGCTTCATTCCACAATTTATTGAATCTATCATTTGTCTGCACACTGTGATAAGGGGCATCAAAGCATTAGATTTCTTGTTGGTAGATCTGTAAATCCTTAATTTTCTCCTCACTCTAGTTTTCTTTTCTTGACAACTCATTGCGAAGAGTGGCCCTGATGTGAAGCTTCTCATTATACTTTATTGAAGGTAAGTAGCACTTAAGCCATGGTGGCCTACTATCCTCGGTTGTAATATGATATAGATCAACCAATAGCTCATCCTCATCCTTCAGTGGGTTCCGCCGCTTCTCCCAGTAAGGTTGAGGGTTATGCATTACCTTGACATGTTCATTTGGTAAGTCATTTTCGGGGTTGTAATTCCATTTGTCGTAAATCAAAACTAGCCCTAGATGAGCCAGCTTCACCTCTAACAACTTATGCGTCTTCTTCTTGGCCATTACCACTGATTTAAAGCTTAGCAGGAAGATGAAAAATCCTTTCTTCTTGGCCTTTCCTCCGCAAAAAGCATAGTCAATAATTGATACCTATCGAAACATTTCAAGGGCCAACACTCAGTTTGTAAGACATGCTAGAAGTTGGAATGGTTCCTCAGTGAATCCACGCATCCAACTGAATGCGAAATCTTCTCTGAGAAACCAGTTGCATTTCAGAGTGAAATTCTACATATACTCTATTTGGGCTATGGTGAGTCAGTAAAGACCGCCATCATCACTCAAATCTCATAGAATCAGATTCAGGAAATAATCTGAAAATGCATAATAATCATAATTTGAGGAGAGGAGAGGAGTCCATACAGAAATTGGCCTTCTTCCACTATCATCAAATATCACCAACTTCACATATTTTTTGAAGAAATCAGGGTTTTGATGCAAAAACATATAGGCAAGGAAGGAAGGAAACCTGAACCTCTACTGCATTTTGTAGTCCTTTATTTGCCTCAACATCTCCTCAACGATGAATTCTACGAAATCATAACAGAAAAAGGAATGTTGCCTATGCAACTGAAACCCCATACCCAATTGAAACCCTTCAACATACTTGTCAGTGTCCAGGCCACAAACAAATGCCATCATTGAGAAGGCTTCTTGCATGTCTGCGGGGAAGGTATTGTGCGTTGCCAAAATCTTTGGTGGATTTTTCTAATCTTCCCTGGGCCTTTGGGTTTCTTTGTTATAAAAATCCAAAGCCAAATTTTTGGTTCTCCATATTTCCTCCCCCTTTGCTGGATTAAATGGTTCTATCATTTCCACTCTAGAGCTTTGGTCAAGGATGCATAGCATGTTCCAGATAGCTCATGGGAAGATATTAACTTTCAACTCCCAGCCCTCGATGGTGTTGGTGGCTAGGTTAAAAAATTTAATCGCCTCACCGACTAGCTTTGGGTAGTAGTGCACGAACGAGACCATATACTACGGAAGTCCACTAAACCATAGTTTATGCGCCAAAGAATTTGGGTTGCTAATTCTCTTCATCCTTTTGTAGGCCATCTCCCTAAGAGTCTTAGGGTTCTTTGCGAGGATGGGATCATGAATATTATCTCATTCCTCCTTTATCTGGTTCTGGTCTCTGTGGGTTTTTTGCTTGTCTAAGGCCTACGTGTTTACCCACTCTGACTTCTCTAGTATCCTAGGCAAAGCGTAAGAGACGTCTTCAAAGACATAAGCAGCAGGTACTACATGCATGGCATCAAACAAAATTTGTGTTGCCTCTCCTTATGTTTCTATTTGAGAAATTTTTGCCATCATCCTTTTGTTGTAGATCTCCGCTATGCTAAAAAAAATTGCAATTCACTTCGGCTCTTTTTGCGCTCAACACTCTTGCTCTAGGTAGCATGCTCAAAAATATTTTACAATGTTAGCCTCTTGCATGCAATACTTAGCTATTTATTTTCTTGGGGTAGCCAACAACGCTCGCCTTTTAGAATTAAATTTGGCATGTACTACCAACTCTTTTGCTTGTGCAAAATGAATTACTTTCCATTTTGAAATGACCATAATTCATAATGACGATTAGTAATCATGTTGTATGGTGCAATTTCCTTGGAACTTGAGCCGGTGATTTGAAGGCAGCTTAGGCATTTGCATGCTTTGGCAATTAATATCCCAAGAGGAATGATTAAGCCCAAATATGTAATAAGTTCTTGAAAAGATACGAGTTCTACTTTGGAGTTTGAAAAATGTCTGCAACATGACACCTCAGCATTTGGTCGTGCAAACTACTGCCGATGACTACCACCAGCTTATGCTAATTAATTAGCTCTTATTAATCTTGCATTTAGAAAATTGTACCTAGTAGATGCAACTGGGTGGGAAATTCGAGCAAGCCCTAGTGTGATTTCCAAGTTGGTACTCGATTAGCATCATGCTTATGGCACACAAATTACCATGCATATCCTGGCTACTTCTATAAATAGGCACTTAGGCAATAGAAAAATCACACTTAGAAATTTTATCAGAATTGGTAATAGGCATTTGGTTTAGAATTTAGCGTTAGGCAGCTGAGTAGAATTTACATAGAGCTAGACTTAGGCATTTGTAGAGAGTTAGGCGTAAGTAGTTTGCAGAGAGTTAGGCACCATGAACACTCCAATCAAGCTAGTTTAAAACAAATCCCAGACAACATTTCTAGGGGAAATCTCAAATAGGCGTATTAAAAGAATGACCAAGAATAAACATTCATTGGCCATTGTAGCGATGAAGTGGATTTTGGGGAGGGAATGTATTGAATACTAAGACAAGTACAGAGTTAATACTGACGTATGCTCTCACTTTTTCGCATCTATTCTTGACATCCAGGTTCCCAAGCCATTGATTCTTTGCCTGGTACTTGAAGTATTTCTGAAGAAGTACCTAGGAAACCTCAGAGAGGTGGTGGCCAATGCTGCGTTTGGTCTGGGTCTGCCAACGACGAGTGACCTTCATAAGTATATTGAAGAAGATGCAGTAGTACCATGGGTACCATTTTTGAGTGGGTTCCACATCCAGTCACACGAAGAGCATTGTCAAAGGTGACTCGTGCCTGCCACTTCCTGTTTTGTTGCTACAATGTGGTGCCCTTCTACAACGTTGATTGGTACACCAACTTCAGCAACTTGGTGTTCCCTCCACCACTTGCCATTGCTCCTGCGGATGTTGTTGTTGTTGGTCCTGTTGATGTTCCTTTTGATAATGTTATTCCATACGCTATTGTTGATGCCTTTATTGCCCCTGCTCGTGACTAAAAAAAATCATGTTTAAGAAAACAATACTTTGTTCTTCCATTTTTTGTATATATGCCTGGAAAAAGGCTTTACCGTAGCTATATATGAAGAAGATACAAAATATATAAATATAATTTTAAATGTATTGCCCCAAAGCCATTTTGAAATTGTACTTATCAAAGCATATATATATATATTATAATATTATATATAATGAATAGACCGCTTATATTAGAATTTTGTCTCCTTTGCCTTTTCATTTTGCAATGTGGGTTCTCTTTTATTTCTCTTCATATATGTGTTCATTTCAATTTCGCATATGGGTGTCATTTATCTTTGCTTCACGAGTTGCAAGTTTGTTCCCTATGCTTTTTGCAATAATGGGTTCCATTTATTTTTGCTTCTTCGCACCATGGAATTAATTGAAAGACCAGGCAACAGAAACACGAAAGAAAAATAATTACACTACTCTCATATTTACATTGGAAAGATAATTGTGAAGCTTAATTAAACAATTTTAGGTGAATTGCATTAATCGGAATACCCAATGCTTCCTGCTCCATATTTTCTAATTCGAATGCATTGTGTTGCTTGCATTGAATTATTTTGAAAGGGCCTTCCCACAAGCTATTGAACTTTCTGTGTTGGCCTGGCTTTGTAGCCCTTTCATTGAATTTTAACACTGGGTCCCCGCACTTTAGACCTTGGTCTGAGGCTTTCTTGTCGAACCATCTTTTAACCACCTGTTGGAGGTTGGACATGGCTATCAGGGCATTTTCCCTTTTTTCTTGCACCTTTAGCAACTCGGCTAACTGAACCTCCATGGCGTCATTTTTTTCTACCTCAAGAAATTTGAGCCATTGCAATGCTAGAATCTCCATAGAGATAGGCAATAACGCTTCTTTCCCATACACTAGTTCGTACGGCGAAGCCTTGAGGACTTGCTTAGGAGTTATGCAATCTTCCCATAGTGTTGCCCGAAGGTTTTTGTGCCATTCTCTTTGGTGTTCTGACCTGGTCCTTTTGATGAGTCAGACTAAATTTTTGTAATCGACTTAGCCAGGCCATTCCCCTACGGGTAGTAGTTAGATGACGTTTTCAAGAATATGTCATGCATGAGTACGAATTGGCATATCTTAGAGCCTAGGAAAGCCTTGGCATTGTCAGAGATAATGGTCTTTGGTGGGCCAAATCTTGTCACTAGTTCCTCAAGGAAGTCCACTATCTCCACCTTTGTTGCATTCTTCAAGGGCATGGCTTCGGTCCACCTAGTGAAGTATTCCGTTGTCATTAGAATCCATTTGTGTCTAGTGTTGGAGGTGGGATTAATCATTTTGATGAAATCAAGACCCCATTTTGTGAAAGGATCATCAACCACTATCAGATTGAGAGGCATCGCAAAAAAAATTCTTCTTCCTACAAAGAATTGGCATTCCTTGCAAGCTTTTACCTAGGAGTATGAGTCATTGAATAGCGTAGGCCAAAAGTACCGAGTGCACATGATTTTGATGGCAGTGGTCTTCACGAAGAAGTGCTCGCCTATAGGACTGTTGTGGAAAGTGTCAAGAATCCTCTTCATTTGCTATGTGGTGACACACTGCAATATAATGTCGTTGAAGTTCATTTTGAAAAGGACCCCTTCAATGAGCGCATATCCATTGTTCTGCAGTCTATAAAATATTTCGTTCTGAGAAGGAAGGCCTGGTGGGTATTTTCCTGTATGGATGAACCTTAATTTTTCCGCCAGCCAGTAGCCTTCGAACTCAGACTCATTCATTAGAACTAGCTTTGGTCGCTCTTCTTTAACTGTCATTTTATCGTTGTGTGCCAGATATTCGCACAGTCCTCTTCCTCAGACGGTCTTTGTAGGCTTGACCTCAACATCGTATTCAAGGATCTTGGTGATCCAATTGGCACTCTTTTCAATGATTTATCCTTCCATGATGTATTTGTGCACACTGGAATGTGCGACATAAACAATCACCTTATTGCAAGATATTAGATGTTAGAAGTTCTTGAGTCCCTTAACAATAGCAAACACTTGCCTCTTGACGAAGTTGTAGTTCATCTCATATTCCTTTAAGGTCCAAGAGTGAAATGCTATTGGATGTTCTCCCTTTCCTTCATCATCTTTTTGAGTTAAGACAATAGCGATGCTTGCCTTGCTACTGAATACATACATTATGAAGTCCTTTGATAGGTCTGGATTAACCAACACAGGAGCTGAAGAAATAGCATCCTTAACCTTCTCGACAGATCCTCTAGCTTCTTTGGTCCATTTGAATAATTGATCCCTTTTCAGCATAAGGGTGATTGGTCTAATTATTCCTACAAAATCAGAAATAAATTTGCTCACAAAATTTACCTTCCCCAGAAAAGATTGGACTCCTTTCTTGTTGACCGATAGGGGAAGTTATCTGATTGCTTTCATCCACTCAGGATCAATTGTCATTCCTTCTTTGGACACTATATGTCTGAATACCTTGCCTTGTGGTACTCTGAAGACACATTTTTTCGGGTTCAAGGAGACCCCGAACTCTTGGCATTTTTTGAAAGCCATCTCAAGGTGATCGAAGTGATCATCCTTATGTTTGGAGAATATAGTTAGATCATCCAAATAGATTAGGATAATCTTGTTGATAAATTTTCTAAAAGCGATATCCATTTCCTGCTGAAAAGTGGCTCCCGCATTTGAGAGGCCGAAAGGAATTTCAGCATATGTGAATGTTCCCCACTTGGTAGTGAACATTGTTTTGTGTCGGTCCTCCTCTTTGACCTGGATTTGATTGTAACCAGAGAAGCCATCCAGCAAAGAAAAAAAATTTGATCCTACCACTGTTTGCAAGATTGACTCCATGGAAGCCAATGGGTAGTGATCCTTTAGGGATGCTCTATTTAGGTTTTGAAAGTCAACACAGGCAGATATCTCCATTTTTCTTTCGGAATGGAACTAGGTTGGATACCCATGTACTGTGTTTAATCGAAAAGATGATCTAAGACTGAATTAGCGTTGTTAACTCTCACGCCATCAAGGCTCCAATCTTTGGATTCACTGGTCTCTGCTTTTGGCAGATGGTTTTTGCACCTTCCTTTAGCTCTATTGTATGTCATATGATTTTGGGATCATATCCCTTGAGGTCATCATATGACCAGGCCACTAATCCTTTATACTTCTCACATAAGTTGATGAGCCTCTCCTTATCATGATGTGGAATGTCCTTCCTGACTTTGAGATTTTTTCCATCTCCGACCTGAAGGTCTGCATAGTCATTGTTATCTACTACAAACTTTCTTTTATCATTTCTTGCATCATCACAATCGAACAGGTTTTTGAGAGTGACCAGTCCCTTCGAAAGCTTATTAGAATTCAGTTGAATGATTTGTACATCGTAGGCCTTTGCAATCTTTGGTTGGAGTTGGTCGGAAAACTCTCCTGACTATTTGATGAATGAGGCAATGTGTTCATCGCTTTCGAACACTTGCCAACTTTGGTTGTTATTTGGAATTGCTAGTCGGACTATCACTTGTACAAAGTGTTTTTTATGAATTAGGTCAGAGGTAGGGTTAAACTGAGATCCGATTGCGGCAATGCAATCTACATCAACATTTTGTTTTCTAGGAATTGTCTTGATATTGAAGCATTTGAAACACTCAATCAGGTCCCAAACTCTATGTCTATAGGATCTCATGCGGACATTCTTTGCAATGAATACCCCTCAGACTTGGTTGACTACTACTTCAAAATCTCTGAACACCATTAATTGCTTGATTCCCATCTATTCCGCAAGGCTTAGACCTTTCACTAGGCCTTCATATTTAGATTCATTGTTCGAAGAAGCGAACTGGAAGTGAAAGGACCAAAGTGTCTTTTCATTGTGGGGGATGTCAAACATATCCTAACTCTTGTGCCAACTTTGCATCTTGCTCCATCAAAATGCAACGTCCATAGCTCTGAAGCTTGATCACTTTTAGGTTCCTTCATGACCTTCAGAAGCACTTGATCTTCATCATAGATGACATAGGTGCCTAACCCAGTAGCATGATAGTTTCCAAAAGGATTAGTGTCTATGTATTCACTCAAGAGGACCTCTTCCAAATTCGTTCAGTCTCTGGTCACCTTTTCATCCTTGAGTAGCTCAGTGTAATACATTTCCTCCTTGGTAATAGAGGTATGAGAAGCCTCAAAATTGATCATAGCTTCATCAACCACATGTTTTGAATGCAGAGCTTCAGACACTATTTTCATTTTAGATCCATGCTTGGTCCTGAGGATCAAATGTGACCAGTCCAAAGAAAGATACCCACCTATCTTTGAAGTGAATTCTCGGGATAGGCAGAGACCAAACATGGGGGGAACGTCTATGATCATAGTATCTTGCGGAATTGTGATGCTAGAGCAGGAGAATAGAGTCAAGGGGAGGTCTTTGATGATGCCTACAGTTTCAAATTTTTTTCCCATCAAGTTGCATAACCCCTCTCTTTAAAGGTTCATAGCTAAGTCCTAGGGCTTCGTCTATCTATTTGGGCATGATTGTAGTTCCAGTGTTGAAGTCAATCATGGCATTGTGTAATAATTTCTCTCCTACAATGAAGAAGGGTTTTAGTTTCATCTTATCTCTAACCTCAGTAGAGGCTTCCTCTATGCTATTTGTGAGAACCTTGGTAGGGGGCAGTAGGTCAACAACCTTTCCTTTAAGCAATTGCTCAGTCGACTCAATGATCGGATCCTCTCAGAGAGCCTTCTGTAGCAATGTATTTTGTTACAGAATAGCTAAGATATCCCAAAGAGACACATTTGTGGATGATTTTTTCAATTGTTCCACCACATTAAATAGTGGCGAATTTGGAGGCTTCTGCTCTTTAGCTCTGGTTACAACAATTTCCCTTTGCGACAAACAATGTTGTGTCACTGCAGAGGTATTGGGTGTCTAGTTGCAAGCACTTTTGTGTTGCAAATCAATTGGTTGTGGGGTGACTGGTTCACTTGTGAATGTCTTCTTTGAGCGAGTGTTGTAATCAAAATTCACTTGCGGGGTTTTTTGTGTGGATGCATCATTGGAAAACATTGCCTCTTCTTCTTCCATCCATGAGAAGAGTGCGTGATCGGGAGCAATATATGTCTCAAACTCTAGGGACATCCCTTTCATTTGCGTGGTGAGTACCGCATTTTCCATTTATGGAGAGGCATATACATAACCTCCATGGTCTGTCCCTGCGCCTTGGCTACGTTGTTTTTCCACCTTTTGTTGTAGATTGCTACACGAGCAGTTTCGGGGAATATGTGTGTCGCTGTAGGGGAAGCACCATGGATTGATATCTTTGACGAGATTATTTTGTTATGTTGTTAGCTCTCTGCTCGAGCTTGAGTTAGCACTCTGTAATGGGGAAGGTATTGGTACTATTTGATTAGTTGTTTGAGCCTGCGGATTTATGTGCGAGCCTCCCTAGAACTAGTTTTGTTGGTAAGAAAACCTTCTGACTTGAAAATTTTGGTAGGTTGGCATCGGAGGCACAGACTAATTTCGCTTGATAGTAGTTATTTTTTTGGCCATAGCTCGCAACATCTCCTTGACGTCGCTTATCCCATCCTTTGAAGAGTCGAATGTGGAAGCAACATTTTGTGGTGCACCTGAATATATATACATGGATTGAGGAGGAGTGGGCGCACTAGTAGATGGCATCCCCTGGGTGGGAACTGATATCACGAGAAACATAGGCATGATGTTCTGAGGCGGTAACTTTCTGGAGTCTATTAGATTATTCTTTGCTTTGACTATGATGTTGTATGCATTTGGTAGCATGGTTTCGCCAAGAGATTGGATCATCATCGAGATGTCACCATTGATGGATTTCAAGTAAAACATGAATGCCAAGTCGGCCGATGGGTGGATAGCAGCCTGAATTCTTTTCCAAGTTATATGGAATCAAGCGTTGAAGTCAGTCATGGCTTCATATGGGGCCCACTTTATGATTTCTAGCTAATGATATTGCGAGGACCTGTCTCCATCATTCGAGAATCTTTTATAGAAACGGTCTCTGAGTTGATCCCAAGTAGTGATGGTATTAGCTTACAATGTGTGGTACCAATCTAGTGCTTTACCTCTAAAAGAGGTTGCGAGCAACCTTAACACTATATTTTGGTCTATGACTATGTGCACTAGACACACGTCTGCTACATCTTGCAAATGTTCAAATGGTATTCTTGAGCCATCTCTAGTAAACTTAGGTATAGATTTTAAAGCAAAGACTGGAATAGGGGCCCAAACAACGGGTGCTATTGGCGCTACAAGAGGGCTTCTGAAATCCCATGCCGCATAATTTCTGTTAGTGGCTAGCAATATGGCTAGTGGAAGGGGCAAAGGAGGAAGAACATTCACTATTTGGGTCACGGCTTGTACTATTCCTAGCGGCGGCACTAACAAACCAAGGTTATTCACTGTTTGGGAACTAGTAACAGGCTGATGGCTCATACACCCTCTTTAAATTTAGATTCATTTAAACAGTCCCACCGGGCGTGCCAGAAAAAAGAAACTATTGATGCCAAAAATTGACAAGGTAACAACCTTTATGGGAAAATCAGTTAATGGGGGACCAATTGCGCTAAACTAAGTGACCTCTGGGTTTTTAAAGAAGTTGGCTTCTTCTGTAATTTGGGTTTTGCAATGGGAAAAGGAAGGAGATATAAAAAAATAACAATATAACTAAGGCGATGCGCCAAGAATTAGATGTAAGGCATTATAAATCTATCTTTTGGATGTGATTTAAGGGTTCGTTCAACAAACTGCTATGTTCTAGAATAACAGAAATCAAAGATGAAAACTTGAATAATTCATTCAATGACATAAAATAATTCTCACACACATTTCTAAAGAAAAAAAGAGTCAAAAGACATGATATGAACTAGTAAACTTGTATTTGAATCATAAAATTTTTAACAAATAAACAATCCAAAACAACAATGGCACAATATAATGTTTTATCAACAGCCTAAGAAAAAAAAAGGTTGAACAATGGGCAGCAGCCTTTGAGACTCTTATACAATAATCTAAAAGTAATATAAAGGCTCCTCCGGGTTTCTTTTCTCCTATTTTTTTCAGTATCTTCAACTCATCTTTTGGAAAGGAAGAAGCTAAAGATATTATAGATACAAATCCCACTTGAAGGCTAGTAAATAGAAAAGATCTTGTATCACGGCGCGTACGATGTTCCAAAGAATGATTTCCTTCCGCCGCTGCGTAACAGAAAAATATCCATGGAACGAGTGGTTAACAGATGCATCCCTCCAGTGATGACAATGATCCTAACAAACTCTCGGGCATACATGTGTCATTCAATTCACTATAATTTAGAATACGTGGCACGCTAGCAGGGCTCGTTGCTTGCTCTCGCCTTCCCTTCGATGAAGTCCCCATGAAAGAGACACGTGGCAATAGGTTAGGGATCATTAGTTGATTCCTCCTTCTTGCATTGAAAAATTGTGAGCTGAAGACACGTGGAGGCATTCTTTACTACCGACGCTGACTGTGGGGTCCACCCAAAAGTGAATGTGGATAGACATTACGCGGGCACACCATATGGGAACCAATTGAAAAGCAAAGGGAAGCAACCCTCAAATGCCCATGGTGAAAATACATGGAAGCATGGCGGAAGCCGGTAGGAGAGTGAAGGAAGGCTTCCCTGTGGTGAGCGCCTGGTGAACACATGGCAACAACGGATGAAACTCAAAAAGATAAGGCGCGGGTCAATACTTAGCAAAAACAAAAACCACCCTGAGGGAGCTCGAGGAATTAATATTCACAATATGCTTGAATGAACAATAAATATACATAAAATCAATAAGCTTAAATGATAATTATGATTGCTAAGGAAAAGTGTTCCTATAGTGATTATTTGAATTGATTTGTAACTTGTGTGTAGAAGTTGAATTGTGTCATACAAGTAAATTTTAAAAATACTTGTCATGATGGATATGAGTTGTGTGCTATTATGATATGCATTATATGTGTGACACATGGGAATTAGGCTAGAGTGATGGATGAAAAGAAAAGGGTGAGCTTAGTACGCTTTGGGTGAAGTGATGGTTATTACTAGGAACAGTAGAAATGAAAAGGTGATGAGATGGAATTGGTTGCATGTAATAAAGTGGACATGTATATTACTTCATGTGTGAAAAAGATGATGTAAATGCAACATGAATGGGTGTATATTATGATGGATATGATAATTCTATGGGTGTGTGTAACAACAGGTCCCTTTGTTATAGTTTGTTGGTTCATGTTGCTACAGGTCCCTTTTGCTTATGCTTACTAGTTGAAGAAACAAATATTGTTGATTGATTGTCACCTGTGTAGTGTGTGCACATGAAATATGTGATTAAATTATACTTATGGAACATCAATAGGCGAGCTATGTAGCTCGTCTACTAATACATTTGTAGAATTGGTTATTTTTATTGTTGAAGTTTCTATTTTAGGTTTAAACTACTATTGTAATGTAAGAAGGAGGTCATCCTTTTGTAATTATTTCTTATAAAGCTTCAACCTTACTTCATCAATTGTCTATAGTTGAACTACTCCATTTGGAAAGACCATCTTTATCTCATATGGGACAAGCCATCTGGTTTCTAATTTCCTTTTATAATCTTTGTATTTGGAAACATAAAGTAGAGCCCAATCACCTGTATTGAATTCCTTTGTCTTAATAAATTGGCCATGTCAATGGATCCTTTGATTTTGGATAAATTTAGTGTAGTGTATAGCTTCCATTCTTATTTCATCCAGTGCATTTATGGTGTGCAACCTCTCCTGTTATGCTATGGGAAAATCCATGCCCAATTTGACTATTGACCTCAATGTTTTATACTCAAATTCTATAAGAAGTATTTCCTTTTTACCATACACTAGTTCATATGTTGTAAAGCCTATTGTGGTCTTCCAAATTGTTCTATAAACCCAAACTACCTTAGTTAACCTGGCTACCCAATCCTTCCTATGTATCTGTACTCTCTTTGTGAGGATGTTTTCAATTTCCCTGTTGGTGACTTTCACTTGCCCATTTTCTTGAGGGTGATAAGGTGTGGACTTCCTATGTCTAATCTCATATTCTTGAACTAATTTTGTGATCAAATATAATGTAAATTGGGGCCCTTGGTCTTTGAAATTTTCTCTTGGAACACCATATCTTGTGAATATGTCTTTATAGAGAAACTTTGCCACATTCCCATCTCTGGAAAATGTAAGGAAAGCTTAGGTGCGAAACAAAATCTCCTAATGCCAAAACCTCAGGGAAGAATGCAGATATGACTTTAAATTTTGCAATTATAGTTCATTAAGATACACTTGAAAAAAATAACAAAACAAAGAAATGAACATACACAATTGGACACCATATTTACGTGGGAAAACCCCGGGAGAAAAACCCACCACACCAAGAAAAGCCTCTTTGTATTACGGTAACGAAAATTACATACAGAGATCAGACTTAACTTTCTGATGTCAATTTACAATAGCAACATTCACTGATCAATCTTGTACAAAACATTAATCTCACAATACTCTTAGACAACATACAATGAATTCACTCAGATCAAATCCATTTTTAGTCGAAAAACTCTACACAATCGAACTATTCACCATTTGACCATTTCAGAGCATAGTCATTTTCCCTCACAATTTGTTCATCTTCCACATAGGAATGGTCACAACTGTTCAACTTCCAACGACTCACATTCTGCTTCTCTCATTGGCTCAAAACACACCACGTAGGACAAATGTTCGGTCAAGAAATTTAACTGAATCGCATGTTGGTGAGACACTAAACCATGTCTCCCCAATGCCAAAATGCCTAATCATATAGGTATCAGCAAGACCAAAGTTGTCGCTAGGAATTCCAAGAAGCTTAACCATCAGCAATATCCCACATTGACGCAGAATATTAGTAGTCATTAGTTTATAACTAAAAGCCTGAAGACTTTAGGTATCCACGAGTTAGTCCTTTTATTACCAACTTACTCGTACACCGCATTTGACCATCGCACTGAACTGTTAGTCATTCCTTGTGGTCTCCAACATGACACACCGTCTGCTACATCTTGCAAATGTTCAAATGGTATTCTTGAGCCATCTCTAGTAAACTTAGGTATAGATTTTAAAGCAAAGACTGGAATAGGGGCCCAAACAACGGGTGCTATTGGCGCTACAAGAGGGCTTCTGAAATCCCATGCCGCATAATTTCTGTTAGTGGCTAGCAATATGGCTAGTGGAAGGGGCAAAGGAGGAAGAACATTCACTATTTGGGTCACGGCTTGTACTATTCCTAGCGGCGGCACTAACAAACCAAGGTTATTCACTGTTTGGGAACTAGTAACAGGCTGATGGCTCATACACCCTCTTTAAATTTAGATTCATTTAAACAGTCCCACCGGGCGTGCCAGAAAAAAGAAACTATTGATGCCAAAAATTGACAAGGTAACAACCTTTATGGGAAAATCAGTTAATGGGGGACCAATTGCGCTAAACTAAGTGACCTCTGGGTTTTTAAAGAAGTTGGCTTCTTCTGTAATTTGGGTTTTGCAATGGGAAAAGGAAGGAGATATAAAAAAATAACAATATAACTAAGGCGATGCGCCAAGAATTAGATGTAAGGCATTATAAATCTATCTTTTGGATGTGATTTAAGGGTTCGTTCAACAAACTGCTATGTTCTAGAATAACAGAAATCAAAGATGAAAACTTGAATAATTCATTCAATGACATAAAATAATTCTCACACACATTTACTAAAGAAAAAAAGAGTCAAAAGACATGATATGAACTAGTAAACTTGTATTTGAATCATAAAAGTTTAACAAATAAACAATCCAAAACAACAATGGCACAATATAATGTTTTATCAAATAGCCTAAGAAGAAAAAAAAGGCTGAACAATGGCACAGTTTGAGACTCTTATACAATAATATAAAAGTAATATAAAAGGCCTGGTTTCTTTTCCCTATTTTTTTGTATCTTTCGAACTCATCTTTGAAAGGAAGAAGCAGTATATATAGATACAAATCCCACCGCCTAGCGGGCTAGTAATAGAAAAGATCTTGTATCATGAGCAATGATGTCTGCAGCAATGATTTCCTTCGGCTGTTGCAACAGAAAAAATATTGGTCCATGGAACATAGTGGCTTCTCGAATAGATGCATCCCCTCTGAGTGATGACAATGGTCCCAACAAACTCTCATGCATACATGTGTCATTCATCCATGAAGGCAGTTTAGAATACGTGGCATGCTAGCGGGGCTTGTTGCTCACTCTCGCCTTCCCTTCGATGAAGTCCCTATGAAAGAGACATGTGGCAATAGGTCAGGGCCCTTTCATTGATTCCTCTTTCTCGCGTTGAAAAATTACACAGTGAAGACACATGGAGGCATTCTTTACTACCGACGCCGGGATCAGGTCCACCCAAAGTGAATGTGGATATTACTACGGCAATACCATATGGGAACC
>VDFB02272112.1:0-30247 GCA_007258455.2 Sequoia sempervirens | reverse complement strand
GTAATTCTCTTATTTTCTTTGAGACCCATGTCTTAAAGGAGAATATTATATTTATAGTTGTTATGCCTTTCCTAAAATTCCAAGTAGTTCTTCACAAAATGATCATTTCCATCCCTAGCATAGGGCCAATATTTGATTTTCTTTACCTCAAATCTCAAGACATTGACTTGGCATGTGTCCAAAAGCTCCCACAACTTCTCTTTAGTTACCTCCACTGTTAGAGTAACTTGTAGGGAAATAGAAAAAGATGAAATGGTAAAGTGTCTCTTCCTTCCTTACAAACAACCCTCATTTTTTTGCTTTTCACAAGAAAACAAAGAATATTAGTAGTTAAAATCAACCAAAAAATATTAAATATTTACTCACACCTTTAACATAACCAAATACAAATTCTTTCCATGAAAAGTTACTCTTGCTATATCCTACCATCCAAATCAACAAAAAGTAAAATCCAAATTTCTTTAGCAAAGAAATGGTCAAAGAAAATATGGTTCACAATTTCAAGAATTTCACATATAGAGTACAGGTTATTAACAGGTTGGACATGCTTCAGATTGATAGGTAACTTAAATTTTGATATGAGTAACCATTTAAAATAGGTTTTCTTTGTTTCAATCACATTGGACGAAGAGTGTTTAATAATCTTAAATCATTGCCCAAATGTACTAAAGTTCAATTACCAACAATCATTAAGGTGTAGGTGATAACCTCTTAGGACTTTGACAAAGAGTTGTAAATATTTTGGAGTTCACCTTGTAGAGTACAATTCTATTCCACCACTTCATGTTGTCATAAATTATAGTTTCAAAACTTATTTGGGATAAAAAATGAATGTTCTCATTGGCTTTTCTTGAGACTGTATTTCCTCCTTCGGGAAGTGGTAAACCATACTCAATACTAAGAGAAGCCCAATAGTTGGTCTATTTATTATTCATTATGTTACCAAATTCTTTGATGCCTTTACTATCCTAGAGCTCTTGAGAAAACAATCGTGTTAGAGTCATGGGATTTTTCTTCCATTGAAGATTCCACCATACTAACTTGGAGCTAATTTTTTCTCTTCCTTATGATGTGCCTTATTTCCTTTGATCCATTTCATGAAATTTTCACTTGCCTTCTAAATACTCTTAAAGAAATTAGAGCCAAAAGGGGATAAAGAGAAATTTCCAAACAAGAAGTCATGAGGATGTAGGCCCTTCCAAATCCTAGCCTATTTATGGACTACCATTTGAATGTCATTCCTCACTAAATTTTTTTACCTGTCTCTTTACCATTGAGAGATTTAACAGTTCATTTAGAAGCAAGTGAAATTACTTGTCGTCTCAAGTATTTAATTCCAAGGCCACCATTATATTTATCTAAAAAACACCAATCATACTTGATAGTAGATTTATGTCTCTTTCCTTTCCCATCATACCAAAGGAACTTCCTAATTCTCTTTTGAATTCCATTCACTTGATAGTTGCAAAACAACCACACTGAAGCATAATATAAGCTATAGGAGGATTATTTTTTTGGAAAACTTGTACTCTACCAACCAAAGAAAGATGTTATCTAATCTACTTAGAGTTTTTTTCTTCAATACTACTTGAATCTAATCTCACATTTACTTAAGGGGAGGATTGATTTCAAATGAGATTCTTAGGTATCTCACTTGTAAGTTCAATCCACCATATAACATGTCAAAATTTTTAAACCAATAATGATTAGAAGAAGAATTATATCTAGTACCACAATTTCTTTTAGAAATATTCTCTCTAGATGCTTTTCAAAATATTTTTATCTTGCTCATCAAGCTCTTAAAATTATTTTCCTCCTAATTTACAAAGATTGCAATGCATCTGTAGATTGTATACTTAGGAGTTTGTCCTCATTAGGGAGTGTAAGTCCTTTGACATCCATTCCATTACTCATATCTCTTAACAAAAAAAATATGGCATCAAAGGTGATCACAAAAAGAGTAGGGGCTAGTAGACAACCTTTCCTTGTTGATCTTTGTGGCTAGAAGGGTTCATAGAAAGAACCATTTACATCAACTTGAGAAATAGTTCATCCTTGAATAATACATCTATCATTTTTAAAAAATTATTAGAAAAACAAAAAGCTTCAAAATCCATTATTACAAATGACCATTCAACCCTATCATAGGAATTTTCAAAATCAAGGTTCAAGAGCATGCCATTTTCTTAGTTTGTTACATTAGCCCAATAAAATATCCTCCCAACTAATAATAATATTTTTCAAGATATACCTACCATTGAAAAAGATAATTTGAGTATTACTAACAAAAGTAGGGAGGATATCAATAAGTATTAGAGCCAAAAATTTAGCAAAAAATATGTAAGAAACATTAAGGAGGGTAATGGGCATGTGGTTTCTAATTTGAGATATATCTCCTTTTGGAAAAATATTGATGATTCCTCTATTAATATTTATTCCTAAGGATCCTTTGCTAATAACTTCAAAATAAACCTATAAGGTAACTTCACTAATCTTGTTAACTTTTTTTCTTATAAAATTGTAGAAAGCCCATCTATGCTTGGAGATTTATCTTTTTTATATGTTCTAATATCCTTTACAATCTCATCCTTAGAGATATCTCTAGTAGGCCAATCATTGTCTTCCTCTTTGATTTTCCTAGGGATGAGTTGTGTACAATGATCTTGGGCTCTTTAATAGTCCACATTGCTATCTTCAACAAAGAAAATATTTTTACATAAAGATTGAAATTCATTTATAACAAAAGAAAGACTATTTATATGTTGATTATTCACCTAGATTGATCCAATTTCTTCCCTATCATTTTTCTCCTCTATATAATTAAATAAGAAATCAAAACCTTTATCTCCATTTTTGAGCCAATTTATTTTAGCCCTAACTTTTAAACCATGAATCTTCTTAATTTACAATTTTCTCAAATTATGCTTGAATCTCACCAACTCCTCATTCAAGGACTCATGCAATTGAGATTAGAAAGAGATAAAATCTTATTGAATCAATTCTTAGATCTCCTTCCATCAAAGGCTCTTTTTTCTGCACAACTTGGAATAGGGACCTCGAGTTTCTAACATTGGTATCCTATTTGTCAATAGTAGATAATTTTTTTAGCAAGATCCTATCAATTAACATTTTTAGCAAATATTAACTTCTTATATTAAAAAATAAATAAATATTTTAACACATGCATTAGATGGACCTTTGGTTATTGATGATTTAAAGATATTATGTATTGATAATTGTCTGATTGAAAGGTTTAACAAATGTTAGTCATTTGGAAAAGCCTATAAAATCTAGGTTGAGCAAGTGACTAAATACATAATTTTTTGCATTGAAAGAGGTGCAATATTAGATAAGGAAATTGAGGGAAAAAACAAGGAACTAAATAATGATCTCCAAATACTAAGAAAATAAGAATCTATCTAGAATTTAGTAATATATATATATATATATGAAATGTTAAAAATTGATACAAATACACAACTAAACAAAAAATTTCCCATATTTATTTTGAATGTTTGATAGATGTTATTCATTACATATTTTTTAAATTTTGTATGTTTTTGGTGGAGTTACTATTGGAAGGAGAATATAATTGTAAACTATATATTTTAAGTAAATTTATATCTTTTAGTATTTAAAATTGCTTAAATAGTTTCCTTGTTGATACCTTGTTTACTTTGACATGCACCATAATAGAAGTTCACATGCACATCAATGCTAAAGAAAATAATAATATATCCATGCCCCTTTTCATTACTATTTTTGGTATTTAAACTTTGACTAGATTGTCCTTTGTGCAATAACAAGTCTACAAGTGGGATATTCTTGTGTGAATTAATCTCATGACATTACCCTACCTTGCATAAGATAGATACTAGTGCAAACTTGACCTAGTAATTATCAACCCTACACTTTTAAAATTTAAATTCAATTTAAATCTTGACAACACCCTCCCACTAGTCATTGTGAGCTTACTTGATGCATGTTTATCTTGATTTGCATGTTGTATTTTACTTAAAAAAATTCATTTAAGCATTTAAAATGATCAAATATTATTAGTCCCAATGATGATTTATCAAAAGAGCATATTTTCATTGAGAGAAATGTAATAACATTTTCTCAAACATATATCATCATGCCTCTAATCATTATTCCTATGTCATGAAATTGGTTTGATTAGGGCTTTAATTGAGGAGAACAAAATCCTCACAATTTAGCACATTCCCTAAAACTGTTAGTAAACGCTTTCTATCTATATTGAGATTCAAATATTAGAAGACCAAGGCAACTAAATTCTAAATGTCAATTATTTGCTAGTTGATTCTTATGGTATAGATTTATATTTGCACACTAGTTTGGTTTCTCAGACATGAATATGAACCAAAGCAATACTCTGAGACATTTATTGATCATCTAGGGATCTAAATGAAGATAACACAAGCCTCACAATTTAGTAGATTTTTTAATGATGTTTGTAAACATTGTCAATCCATAATAAAGTGTAAATGTTAAAAGATAAAAATGAATTTCAGAAATTATGTTTTTACTAGTTGATTATTGGAATTATAGATTGAAACTTGTAGACTAGTTTTATTTTGTACACATATTTGAACCAAACAAACAAACACTTAATTCACATATTTAAAAACATTTATAAAATCAAGTCCAAAACCTCTTAACACTTCAAATAATCAACATTTACATCTCAAATAGCATCACATTTAATTCATTTAATTTTAATATCAATCATCTAGAAAAAAAATATTATTATTTTTAAATAAAACATAATAAATATTTTTTTCATTAAAATAAACAATTAATATAATTAAAATTAATAAATATTATAAATAAGATATAAATCTTTAAAAAAAGGGTTATTATTAAAAATATATGAAAGATAAATCATTTATATTTACTAACACACAGAAAATGAACCCACACTTCATAATATAAAAGTAACATTCACACAATTCATGTAATGAAATGAATGTGGAATTAAGACTAAATCCGCCAATCCAATGACCAAGAAAATCGGTGATGTCAGACCATGATGAAACGCAGGAAATGGTCCATAAAGAATGAGAATACGTGAATGGGGCTTAAAAAAGCGAAATGCCGAACTTCTGAATACATTGCCGGTTTGAGTCCTGTCACTGCATCCTTCCTCAGAGTTGATCGAGTGTCTATTGTTCTCCCTACATGAATGCTAATAGAGAAATCAATGCTTTTTGTGTGCACAAATTTACTGCATGAAAAAGGCTCTGGGACTATGAGGAGATTGTGACCCAATCTATTCTTTCTATTTAGTTAATGCTACAAACATAGAGTTATTTCCGCCTCAATCTAGATTGGAGAAAGATTATGTTAGAATTGGCTATGGATGCCAAGATCTTGAGACCAAATGGAAAGCACAAAAAAGAGAGAATATGATATGACAAGAATAAACTATATTCAATGTCAATGATATGAGATGATTGATTACAAATGAGAGAAACCCCTTGGTTATATAGCCAAGGTGAGATGCAAGATGTCATAGGATTATGACAAGTGTCTTAATCATATGACATGAGACAACTAATCACACTTACCTAGGTTCACATGTAGTAGTTGTCAAAGATAAGATAACAACTAATGACAACTAACATCTTCTAGAAAGATTCCTTCCTATGACCTAAGTAAACTTAACATGTGTAAATAAGTCCCCTAGTAATGAATTAACTAGGTACAAGACTTTATTTACAACAACACCCCCCCTTAAGTGCAACTTAGGGAGTAGCAGATTATTATGCAAATGACACAAAGATGATGATGGGTCCTAGCTACTAGGCCATGTTAGGTACCCATGTACATATGCAATGCAAATGAAATGCAATTTCTCACAAACGAAGAAAAGGAGAAAACCCAGAGGGATAAAAATCCTCCCCAAAAGAGAGATGAAATAAAAAATAGAAATGAAATGCTCTCAATGATGCATGAGAAGGTAAAAACCCCATGTGAGGAAAAAGACCCCCCCATAAGAGAGAAGTAGAAGAGAGACAAGGCAGCCCCCCCTCAATGTTGAGTCTCCTGCAATGATGGTAGAAGCTCGACATTGAATGCTGAAGATGATCCAATCTCGCCGAACAACGTTCCTCCCCTTAGGAAGAAACAAAACCATGGATGTATGAAAAATATCGGGAATATGGATGATGTATGATGATGTCTCTGAATGATGCTCAAGTGTCTCCATGTCGATGCCGAAAGCTAACACACTCCAAACAGGAATTCTAGGCCACACTGCTGAAGAGGACAATTCAAAATCTAGTAGAGATTAATGTAGAACATGATCCAAAGACAAGGATATCCCCTCTGAAGACAAAGAAGCCTCCTCCAAATGTTGACCAAAAGAATCCACACTCACGTCAATATGCAAAGAATAATCATGTAGAGAATGAACAAGAGGGTCAGAGCGTTCCCTCACAACAACTGAAGAAGCAGCATCTTCATCAAAGAGAAGATGAATATCATCGATGATGTCCCCCAAATCTGCAAGATGAGACTCCACAAACAAGTCTGAAATACCTATTAGGAATTCATCCAAAGTAGCCATATCTGGAAGACTATGTATAACATGTTGCACTGAATCACAAGGAACCCAAACTGTGGAATCACAAGCATAATCAACTACAACAGTAGATGGAGGAGATGAAATGCATGGCTCAAGTACTGGATCTGATGTGAGAACTCCCAAGTTCAAGAATCCAAATGGCTCCTTTGAATCATGGTTCATATGATCAATAGTCAAAGGAACATTGTCACCATCAAAAGCAAAATCTACAAAGGTATACAACTGAGATGAATGATCAACCACCCCAATAGCAATGATCTCTCAAGTCTCCAAGTCTCGAATGATGACAAAATTAGGTGTGAACTCCACAGTTCTCCCATCTCCACCATGTGTAATCTGATATATGGAAAGAAGATTGTTCATCAAATGAGGAACACACAAGACATCCTGAAAAGTGTTGTCCCCAAAACTAATAGATCCCTTCCCTATTACACTCATGTATGCATTGTTTCCCATCAAGATAGGAGACATAGTACAAGGTTGAAATGAAGAGAAGATAGTATGTGAAGATGCCATATGATGAGATGCTCCTGAATCTAGAAGTCATCTCACTGATCCTGGACTTGAAAGAGCACAAAGAGCTTGTCCTTTATATCTTGATGTAGATGCTTGACCTTTGTCCTTTTTAGACTATTTTGAAGTAGAAGGAGAAGAAGATTTAGACATTCTAGAAGGGAAATCAATGTGATTCTTTTTGAGAAGATTCTTCAATTCATCAATATCCTTATTATAACAATAGTGTTATTCATGTCCATTCTTCTTGCAATATGCACAAAAAGGCCTCTCCTTATATGTTTCTCCTTTTGAAGATGAGGATTTTGTTTCTTTATGTGGCTTGTTCTTTTTCTTCTTTTGCTTCTTATCAAGATTCCCTAATTCTTTTTGTACCTTAGACTCATTAGCCACCAATGCTTGTGGCTTGGAAGACTTGATTAGACCCATGTTCATTAACTTAGCTTCCTCTTGGATTAGGAGATTTGCAAAGTCATCAAACTTAGGATCAACATATGATGCTCCCATAGAAATTCGATGGGTATGAAAGCCAAAAACAAATATTGAATACTCAAGACCAAGCTTGGATAACACATTCAAAATCAATTGTAAATCCTCTTTTTCAATGTTGCATTCTTTCAACTGTGTTCTTAGTTGCTTGATTTTGGAGATGTAGTCTTGGATGTGGTCAAAACATTTTGGATCAAGATTCATCAAATCATTATTAATCTGATAACCCCTAATCTTATCTATTTTACCATACAATTTTTCAAAAGTCTCCCATCCCTCTTTAGGTGTATTACATGATTCAATATGAAATTGTAAATCAAATGATACTAATGAACATATGCATCCAAGTGTTTTCTCATGATCAATCTCCCACCTTGCCAAATTCTTTAGCATTAGTAGGTTTTTGAATGGTGTCCTTTAGATGACCTATTAGACCTTTCATCATGAGATAGTTCCATACTGATTTTCTCCATGTAGCATAATTATGTGGAGTTAGGAGTTCAATTTGATATTTCCCCATTGCAAGAACGCAAATCAAGCAAAAAAATGCAACCAACACTGCAAGATTACCCCCCCAAATCACTCAATCAAGAAACCCCCCCAAGCAATATCTGATTTGGCACTTTATATTTAGTGCATTTACAGTTGCCACTTGCTAAAAATAACGAAGTGTTCTTTGATCTTGGTACATGCAAATGCCAAAATAGGCCACAGAATTGTGTATAATTTTTAGTACAAAATGAGATCAATTTGATTCTACCACTATAAAGTACACAAAAAATCATGGACTTTCAAAAAAAACTGCACCCAAAAATGTTACTGTAGGAGCAAGATATGAGCTCCTAAAGTTCCCAAAATGAGGATGAAGCAGCAACACTTGTGAGAATCTGCAATTTCTGGAAAAACCAGGCATCAAAACCAAAAAATGATTGCACTAATGTGTAGAGCACGAAAAATTGGCCCAAATAAAAAAAAATTGCACTAAAAAAGGAGCTTGTATGACTGAGATATTGACGTTTGAAAATCACCCTTCAAACTGAAAATGCAAATGGAGAGGGGTAGAAAATTTCTAAACCAGCCATTGACGTTAGCACCTATGAGGTTAAAATTGATGGTCTCGTGGCCGTCACAGGTCTGTCTGAGCTTAAAATTGACACCCAGATGGACGTCACACCGCAGTCACCACATTGTCGGAATATTGACTAGGCAACGAAATATTCTGATTTCTGTCAGGAATGTTTTATTACTTGGCCCTATGACAAGGCACCACGTGGCACGTATCCTGCAAGCTAGATTGTTTAGATCACCGATGAATTTTCTATGATCACCGCAGAATTTTCTAGCCTCCTGTTGGACTTTATATATGCTGCCGGTTCTTTTTGCATCCTTCGGTGATTTCTCCGGTAAAGTGGGAGAGGGGCCCATGGGGGCAAATAAGGTAGCACTGTGTGGTGCCTTAGTGGACTGCAGTACCCACCTAGTACAAGGTACATATCTTGTACAATCTACGGATATAATCTGCAGAAATTTCTGCCCTTTTTCTTTTATTTGATTTTACAATAAACTTTTACAATAAAAAATCTGATCGGTACAAAAATGATTTTTTCATAAAAAAAATTCAAAATTTTCTGCAAATAAAATAAGGATTTTTCAGAAAATTCGTACCGACATCATAATGACGATTTGGGGTCGTACGGCTCTACGAGCAATTTTTTTTTGCATCATCGGACAAATGCTCCAATTTGGACGAATTGGCAGTCGATCTTAAGGTTTTTGGCCCTTCTGGACGCGATGGAAGGGTCGGATTTGACCCAAAATGCTCCAAAATTCAAGCTACCTTCTAGATCTCGCAACCACTCTTTAGCTTCAAACCCTCATAGATTTGGCCTCGTATGTCCGATTTGGATGAAACAAAAGGCAAAATCGACTTTCTCGAACCTTCCAGACACAACAGTGAGCTTAGATTTTCACCAACAAGCTCCGATATGAACTTGAAACAAAGAGCCAAAAATGGAACACCCCCAAATCTGATATCTCTCTTCAAAAAAGACTCTCCAATGGCACCCAACCCGCTCTGATACCATGTTAGAATTGGCTATGGATGCCAAGATCTTGAGACCAAATGGAAAGCGCAAAAAAGAGAGAATATGATATGACAAGAATAAACTGTATTCAATGTCAATGATATGAGATGATTGATTACAAATGAGAGAAACCCCTTGGTTATATAGCCAAGGTGAGATGCAAGATGTCATAGGATTATGACAAGTGTCTTAATCATATGACATGAGACAACTAATCACACTTACCTAGGTTCACATGTAGTAGTTGTTAAAGATAAGATAACAACTAATAACAACTAACATCTTCTAGAAAGATTCCTTCCTATGACCTAAGTAAACTTAACATGTGTAAATAAGTCCCCTAGTAATGAATTAACTAGGTACAAGACTTTATTTACACCAACGGATTTGACCTGCATTACCTAGTGATAGCGTTGAAGTCGAAGCCTGCACTGTCTATAAGAGATGGGATTCACCCTTACTTGAAAGGGAATGATCAGAACATGACAAACAAATGTGTAAAGTGGAAACGACAAACACAAACAGCTGCAAAAGGAGAATGGGAACGAGAATGGCAAATGTAAACTACAACAGTGGAATACTGTAGAAACATAGATTTTAAATGGTGGGGTTAAAGAAATGCTATAGAAATGAGAGAGAGGTTGGGTTAAGAGGGCCCCACATGGCGCTGGACATCTAAGGGAGTGTACCCTTAGAGTGTGTCGGATAAGCCCAGCCCGTAAGGTCTCAATTGGGCTACGTTTGGGAAGAGACTGGTAACGATGTGTAGTTCAACCTATGCCAATTTAGTTATGTATGTTGATTTGCTCTTCACGAGCATCTTACTCAATTTCCCAATCCTTAGAGTTGGATGTCTAGGAACAGACTTAGGAATAGTCCGCAAGTTGCTTCCCTAAAAAGGAGTGCAGTAGGTCACACTAGAAATGGATCAAGCCAGACCTTGAGGGTGATGCCTAGTCGTAACTCACCTAGCATGGATCCTAAGCCAGAACTAAGGAGTAGTTCTACACTAATCCGGAACCATGAAGTGGTTCTGCATTAAGCCGAAACAAGGAGTAGATCTGCACCACCCCAATCCTATCATTCTTTCCCCCTTGCCATAACAGAACAGTGTCATGGATCCGAGCCAAGTTCAAGATCTGGATGGATTATAGAGTAACGCAGAATACTATGAGTGCTAATGTAGTAAAGGGTCTTGAGGACCATGTTCACTGCTCCTTACCGACAACCACTTGTGGGAGCATGGAATAAATTAACTCAAAGTATAACAATGAAAATTCCCTTTACATGGGTGTCCCTCCTTTTTACAATATATTTCACTTAGTGTATGTTATTATTATGCAAGCCTATTTTTAGTGAATTTTCCAATAATCTTCTCAAGAACATTGTTTCAATTTAAATGATGGAGATGGGTCACATCCCTCTAGCAAAATTCTCCAACGTTACTTAAAAAGGTATATGTGGCTAACATACTCCTATGTATTCTTGGTTTTAAGAATAATGAGGTTAATTCTAGTTATGTTTCCTTGTTTTGATATATTTTAACAAATATTTGATGAGGATCTCAAATTTATACATACATTCACAAGAGACCTTAACTATGCAATGATGCTAGAATTAGTGAAAGGTGGTTGAGGTGAAATTGTGAAATTATGACATTTTTACTAGGATACGCTAACCTATTTAGGAATAGAATAGAAATATAAGGATGAATTGTCGAATCATCCTACCCAAAATAACAAAGATGATAATCTTTTTTGCATATAGTGAATCGTCCTCAATAGTTATTGATGGGGAGATAATGATTAAATTACTACTTTGTTGGATAAAATTCCATTAGTATCTATAATATATATTAGAAAGTTTAGCTTGGTAGCTCATTTGCAATGTGGCCAAATAGTTTCTGTTTGATAACCAATACTAGTGGTGATTATAAAAGATTATCCTACTAAAAAAATGATGCTTTTAATGATGGAATGACCCATTATTATGAGATGAGGACCCTATAGGATACCTCCTTTACCACATCAAGATAGGATAATTTTGGAGCATCTCAAGTTGGAGACTGAGAAGATGGTGGAGATATAACTTGACGAGAGCCATTGGGCTAATAAATATTACTCTTTTGAAATTTTATAAGCCATTAAAAGTCAAATCAAGAGGATTGCTTATATTCATGCATTATGAACCTCCATACACAGAAATGTTGTTGACTACTTGAATTTTGAAGAAATGCCTATGTAGATTCATTCTAAAAATAGAATTGTTTCCTTGGTTCTATTAGGGTTTGAGATGGCAGATCTAACAATTAAATGCAGATTTTATATAATAAACAGAGAAACTAAAACATACACAGAATAAATCATAACACAGAGAATTTAACGTGGTTCACCCAATCCGGGCTACATCCACCAAACTGTAGCCATCCAATACTTTTATTATCCAGTAAAAAAACCCTATTACAATCTTGCGAATAATCACGTTTTTCATCATACTGAAATACCCATCTGAACCCCCTTTTTACCAAGCTTAGAAGCTTCCAGATTTTAGGGTTCTACAAAATCGGATTTTTCTTTTTCCATTTTCCTTTTCTGCGATCACGTAAAAGTAGAAGAAAAAATTTTTCTGGCGACCCCTGCCGGGCCTGTACCGCCTGGCCCCTGCAAAGGGATAGTCGTGGTACAAAGATACCATGTGGCTATATAGTATAGCATGACGGGCCATACCAACAATTCTCCCACTTTCGAGATTGATCAGATTCCACACCACCACAATCTCCCACTTGGAGACTGATTCTACTCTACATCGTATTGGCAATTACAGCTTCCCACTGAAAATAAGTACCTGGACCTTGTCGCCTCTTATTGAGTACTGAATTCAACTCAGTTAATCAACCAAGTTGTAGCAGGAGCTCAACTTTTTCCTTGTCACCACCTTCGTAAATATATCTGCTAGATTGAAATCTATATGTATCTTGTATAGCTTGACCTTTCCATCCTCCAACACCGACCGAATAAAATGATATCTCAACTATATGTGTTTTATTTTAGAATGCAAGGCAGAATTCTTTGCAAGATGTATAGCACTTTCATTATTCAAACAAGTAATTTCCAGCCTTGTTTCTAACTCATGAAAGTTGCAGCCATATCATCTTTTCCGCTTCGTAGCAACATACTCTACTGGTGGATAAGTAAACCAATCTTCTCTAATCGAGAAATTCAACTATCCCACCAATCAGAATACATAACCTATGGTATCACCTCGGTATCTATATCCCTACAAATCGGGACAACATAGCCTTTTAAATCGCTGTTAAAGCCCCCAAACATAAGTATTTACTGATGTACTTTCTCAAGTACCGAGAATCCATTTTACCGTGATTCCAATGCTCAACTCAGATATTCAAATACCTGCTAACAACTCCTTACAAGATGTGGTAATATCCTGCTCTGCGGTATACTACATGGTATTATCAAACTACCATACTGAAGTATATACCTTGGACATTTTTTTCTTCCTCCTTTCAGGTTCTTGGACATATATATCCTTAGTCAATTTGATGACTAGAAAGGTGTGTTTATCCCACGACTTTTCATACAACACCAAGGATTTGTTTTGTTGCCCCAACTCTTCATAGCAAAATACTTTTGTTAACCGTTGTTTCAACTTCTTTATAACCATGTTAGACCTACCATAAGCATATCAATTTCAACATATAAAACAATAATGCAGCTATCATTATCCAACCTCTTAAATAAACACAATGGTCGACCGTCAGAAATTCTGTCACCATGTGCATCAAATTTTAAGTACCATTGCTGAGGTGCTTGCTTCAAGTCATATAAACTTTTCTTCAATCTGCACACTAGTTTCTCCTTACCTTTGACCTCAAATCCTTGTGGCTGGTCCATATATATTTCCTCTTCCAAATCAACATGGAGAAAGGTTGTTTTGTTCCATCGTTGCTCTAAATCTTTCAAACAGCCCAATACTTTAAAACAATACTAATAGGAAGTCATTTTAACAATGGGGAAAAATCTCATCAAAATCATCATCAATTTTTCCGTAAACCTTTACAACTAGTTTAAATCTTTTTCTACTCCATCCTCCTCACCAGAACCATTTTCCATGTTTGCGTGCTTTCCTTTACCGCTAGAAACTTGCATAAATCCCAAGTTCCATTTTCCGCTTAAAGGAGTCCATTTCTTCTTTTCATTCCAGATACCCCAATCGAACTCATATCCACCTCAGATACATCATAATATTCTGAAGTTCACCACATCGCTAACGTAATAGTATACAAAGAGGGAGAGAATCTTTCCGAGGTTCACTTTAACCTTGAAGATCGCCTAACAGAGTTTGTATTTGTTGTTGTTATTGTTGCCCACATTATGGAACCATCGAACATCATCATGGGAATATCATCCAACAATTACTAATTCATTTTCTTCTTCGTATGCCGCAGAACAAATCTTGCATTTCACACTTTTCTAATAGAATATGACATCCCCGCCTTCAAAAGCCTTTTGATTTTCAAAATCCCCAAAAGCCTATAACCAAATTCATCAATGCCATAATCCAACAAATACACATTTCTTTGATTTGTTAATCGCTTAATTCTATTTTCTAATCTACATTGCAAATGCTTCACAAACCCAAGGTTTTGAAAGAATAACTCAATCTTCATTCCCTCTAGAATACCACAAACCCAAAGGATCAGAAGGACTCTGCTGATTAAATAAATAAAGTGCTATTTACGTACCACATTTTAAAAGGCAACCCAACATGCAATCTCATAGTCCATGCATGCTCCATTATTGTTCTATTCATGCGCTCAACCACTCCATTTTCCTGTGGAGTCCTTGGAACCATTTTCCGCCTATGAATACCATTAGAGGAACAATAATCTTCAAAATCTTACTCATAATACCACCACCATTAACGATCTCGAGACATTTTATCTTTACTGCCTCATTCTCAACCAAGCTTCTCTATTTCTTAAATGTTTCAAATACATCAGATTTCTACTTAAGGAAATAAATCCAAACCTTCCTAGTTGCATCATCTATGAATGTAACATAATACGAAGAGCCACCAAGAGAAGATACCTGAGTCAGTCCCCATATCCTGTATGCACAGCTCCACTTTCATCTTTCTTTGCTTCCCAATCCTTTGGAGAAAAACTAACTTCTCACATACACACACAACTTTCACAAAACTATACAATACATTTTATATTCAAAACATTATTTGAATGAAGTACTTTCGGCTACCTCGGAACTCATATGCCTGTCTATTATGCCACAAGGTTGGGATTCGTAGTCCACAAGAATGATATTCCTACTCCTGCTAATCCAAAGAATCGCTCCTCAACATTGACCCTACCACCAGTAGAAGTAGCATAGACCTTATACAAAGATATAAGGTGCCTGGCTTCACACCTTTAAGCAATACTACTAAGGCACCCTTGTGACCTTCCACTTTTTTTTATCACTCAAATGTAACAACACAACCTTCATCATCTAGTTGTCCTCAAGAAATTAAATTTCTCGCTGGAACATGCCTTACCTCACATAGTAGCTAATGATTTCCATTCTGCAACTTAATCCTGATTCTTCCCTTTCCAACAATCTGACAAGGTTCGTTATCTCCTAAATAAACCAGCCCAAAATCCCCTTGGACATAATCAAGAAAATAACTTCTATGGGGGGTAGCATGAAATGAAGCCCCTGAATCTAACACCCAAGAATCATCAGCATTATCAAGGGAAAGAATTAAAGCATCCTCATCAGATTTATTACTTACCACATTTGCCTCTTTACTTCCTTCCTTTCTGTCTCCTTTATTTTTCCGAGACCAGCAATCTTCAAATGACCTTACCACAAGATAGTAACTCCTCTTCTTGTCTCTGATTGGGACCTTTTGATTTTCCTCGTGACTTCACCCATTTTAATTGTTTTCCTCTCCTTTGTTCTACCGTCAAGATTCAGTAAACATCATTTCGATGTGGATGTTCCACCTCGGAAGCTTTTCCTATAATAATTTCTCACTAAAATAATTGACCAACAACATCATCAAACTTCAATGTGGTTCGAACTTTAAAACGTAATTCGTTAACAGCCCATTACCAAGCTATTCCAACTTTTAGGAAAAGAACAGAGAATCAAAAGAGCCCTAACTTCTTCATCAAAGTTTACATTACAAAATAATTGAATGGTAATCAGATAAACTCATTTAAATGATCAGTAACTGACCCACCTTCTACCATTTTCATATTAAATAAACGCTTTCATAAGAAATACCTTATTTGAAGCGGAAGGCTTTTCATATAACTTGCCAGGGTTTCCATCAACTCTTTGAGTTGTCTTTGCTGTTGTAATATTAAACGCCACCGATTGTGCCAGGCATAGACGAATACTGCCAAGAGCCTTTCTATCCAAGATCTCCCAGTCCTCATCTGACATTGCTGCAGGTTTCTTGGCTTTCCCTTCCAATGGTCGCCATAAATCCTTCTGATAGAGATAGTCCTCCATCTGCATCTTCCATAACTGATAGTTCTGCCCATTAAACTTCTCAACCTTCTTACCCTCGTCTACCATTGCTCCACTCAACCGTGAGGACTCCCACTCAACCTGTGAGACTTTCCTAATGACGATAATCAAAACACAATCCTCTGATACCACTTGTTAGGGTTTGAGATGGCAGATCTAACAATTAAATGCAGATTTTATATACAAATGTAAAAACAATGTAATAAATCATAACACGTAGAATTTAACGTGGTTCACCCAATCCAGGCTACATCCACCAAACCTTAGCCATCCAATATTTTTATTATCCAATAAAAAACCCTATTACAATCTTGCGAATAATCGCGTTTTTCATCATACTGAAATACCCATATGAACCCCCTTTTTACCAAGCTTAGAAGCTTCCAGAGTTTAGAGTTCTACAAAATTGGATTTTTCTTTTTCCATTGATTTTTCCCTTTTTCGGTGATCACGCGAAAAAGTAGGAAGAAAATTTTTCTTGGGGGCTGCCGCTCTCGAACCCCCGCCCAGGGCCCAGCCCGGCCCTGGACCCCAGCAAGAACAGGGGGCCGGGGTGTACAGTATACCATGGGCTATACAATATAGCATGATGAGTCGCCACATACTAACAGGTTCATGTTGACTTTGATATTCCACGTAAGAAAAGGAATAGTTTTTTGATAAAGATAATGTTCTTTTTATCAATTTATTGCTCAAATTGAATAATGAATGATTACTTTCATTGAAGAAAGGAATAAGGTTTCAGAATTCTATCTTATATATATGGATGAGAAGTTATGATACCATGCATAATGATAGATTGCATTAGGAACCCTCATTCATGAATATATTGTTGATTGCATGTTTTGATGACTAAGAAGATTCATTCTATAGATAGAATGCTTGCTTGATGGAATTTGATTATGTTTTCCATGTAAGAGAGGTAATGTTTTCTCATAAAACCATTGAACACGTTTCCTCATGATATTGGGAAAGCAGGTAATATGGTATGGAATTGCTTTACTTAAGAATGTATACTCATATATATAACCATATATATGTATATACATACACACATGAGGTATACCTTCTTTATTTATTATTGCATATTTTATTCATTTCCATGATAGTACCTCCATGTTCTTACATTTGATCCACTTCATTACTTGATATGTTCTTATGAAAAGATTGTTGGATGATTTGCATGCAAGTAGTCATGTTATCTTGATAGCAAATTAGAACGTGCAAAGATTACTTGTTGTTTAAAGAAATGATGGATTTAGCAACGTTTATAGTAATCTAGCATGAAGTCTTCACGACTATTTTGGTATGAGCAAAAATTTCAAGTATGATGTCGTTTTGGTGTAAATTATGTGATGATCATGTTATGAGTTGATGTTGATATGAATTACCACACATATTCCATTACTCCTATTCAACATTGCATTGCTAGTTTTCCTCATGCTGGCACTAGTAGAACTTGGAAAATAAATGACTACATGACTAAAATTTTTAGTCATGTGTCTAACACTAGTATTTGACAAATAAATGACTAATTTGGTCATTTATAAGTGACTAATTTGGTCACCGAGTAAAATCACAACTAAATGACTAAATAAATGACTAATATTAGACAAATAAAAATGAATAAATAAATGACTAATATTAGACAAATAAAAATGACTAAATAAATGACTATTACTCCTCTATTTTTTTTTCTTTCAAATTTGATCATAATCCGTAGAGCTTAAGCCGCCCTCATGGGACCCCTACCTAAGCGGACCATTTGGCTACCTAGGTTGCTTGGTGCACCAAAAATACCTATTATGTGGAAGGCATCTCCTCTCGGTGCAGTCTTAAGGCCTTCACATATTTTATAAAAAAAATTAACATTTCACAAATAAAAATGACTAAATAATTAATTAGTCACACAAATAATTCGGTCCTACAATCATGTCAGATAACATATATTTCTAACAGTGATTCAATAAGAGTCATGGTACATGTAATACATATATACTATTAATTATTTCAATCTGTTTGAATAGATCATTTAAGGAGTGAAGAATAATCAATAGTGTTATTCCAATAGTCCACCATGATGGGGTCAGAGAGGAATCATATTAGGGAGCCCTAACTTCACTACATCTAAGCCCAAGAGCGTGAAGTATGTTGGGGAGCCCTAATCTAGATTTATCTAAATTTATTTCATTCCATTATTTAAGCTAGACAGATGCAACTAGAATTTGTAGCACATCCATGCACAAACACATACTCTCTAACATATTAACATATATATAGTTTTATATCAACACAATCCTTGAACCTCCTTTAGGCGCAAGTTTTAGTATATATTCCTCTCTCTATATAGAATTGTCTCCCCCTCTATCTCTCTTTCTTTTTCCTAATCTCTCCAAAGATCAATTAAACTATCAACTTTTTATATATTAATTTAATTTGTTCTATATAAGAATATATTAATTATTAATTATTAATTATAATAATTTTATATTTTTTTATTATAGAATACAATATATAATAATAATATAACCTATATTGCCTATCATGGTCTCAAATTGGCTCAAACCAAAGGATACAGGAAAGTATGGCTGGAGGGGGATTCTCTGAATATCATAAATAATTTGAAAAATTGCACTCCTCCCTCTTGGACTATTGAGTCCTTGATAAGGGATTATATAGATATTTTGAAATCTTTTGATGAGTTTTATATTTCACACATCCTAAGAGAAGGTAATGGGTTAGTAGATTTTTTTCTAACATTGGTATTAAAGAATTTAGGGAGTGGGGTCCAAATGACCCTCTTCCTATAGAGGCTATTACTACTATGAATCATGAGTGTTGATTTCAATTTGATTAATGTCTCATTATGGTTGGAGGCATGCATGCCCTTCATCACATGGCTGATTGTTATGAGAAAGGATGGTGTGCAAGATTTGAATCAAGCAATTTGTACGGGAGAAAAGTGTCGTAGGAAATGGAAAATTTGGTCTTTATTATCCCTTGTCCCAACTCTGGCCTCACATGGATTCTGAGTGGTTTTGGTATTGTTTTCCAGAGCATTCTTTGTTTTGTGCTTGGAGCCCATAAGCTGGTTTCTTTTGCTAATTGTGGTGAGATGGGTGGTGACAAAAATCATGTCGAACCTTCCTCTTATGATGCTGCTAGGGAAAGGAAGGAGGTTTTGAAAGTGCTGGTGAAGGGAGGGTTAACACCCTACTTGGAGAAACTTCATGGCAATAATCCCCAGGTAATGGACCTTTTTGTTAAAGGATGGAATGATAGAGTGCTTAAGCTGTATGGGACCAAATTGGCTCAAACCAAAGTGCTATATCCTTCATGGCACAAGTTTTAGTATATATTCCTCTCTCTATATAGAATTGTCTCCCCCTCTATCTCTCTTTCTTTTTCCTAATCTCTCCAAAGATCAATTAAACTATTAGATTTGTATATATTAATTTAATTTGTTCTTTTTAAGAATATATTAATTATTAATCATTAATTATAATAATTTTATATTTATATTTAGTATTTTTTATTATAGAATACAATATATAATAATAATATAACCTATATTGCCTATCATAGTCTCAAATTGGCTCAAACCAAAGGATATAGGAAAGTATGGCTGGAGGGGGATTCTCTAAATATCATAAATAATTTGAAAAATTGCACTCCTCCCTCTTGGACTATTGAGTCCTTGATAAGGGATTCGATAAATATTTTGAAATATTTTGATGAGTTTTATATTTCGCACATCCTAAGAGAAGGTAATGAGCTAGCAGATATTTTCACTAACATTGGTGTTAAAGAATTTAGGGAGTGGGGTCTGAAAGACCCTCTTCCTATAGAGGCTATTGCTACTATGAATCATGAGTGCTGATTTCAATTTGATTAACATCTCATTATGGTTGGTGGCATGCATGCCCTTCATCACATGGCTAATTTTTATGAGAAAGGATGGTGTGCAAGATTTGAATCAAGCAATTCATATGGGAGCAGGGTACCATAGGAAACGGAAAAATTTGGTCTTTATTATCCCTTGTCCCAACTCTGGCCTCACACGGATTCTAGGTGGTTTTGGTATCGTTTTCCAGAGCATTCTTTGTTTTGTGCTTGGAGCCCGTAAGCTAGTTTCTTTTGCTAATTGTGGCGAGATGGGTGGTGATAGAAATCATGTCAAACCTTCCTCTTGTGATGCTACTAGGGAAAGGAAGGAGGTTTGGCAGGTGCTGGTGAAGGGAGGGTTAACACCCTACTTGGAGAAACTTCATGGCAATAATCCCTGGGTAACGAACATTTTTGTTAAAGGATGAAATGATAGAGTGCTTAAGCTTTATGGGACCGAGTTTGACATTAATGAAGAATTTATTGCTAGTATTACTGGCTTGAATATGGACAACATGAAAGTCCTTAGGGATAAAAAGGAGGTGCAGACTGCAATGAAAATATTTTTCAAAGATGATGAAGAGAAAGATTTAAAGATTGCTAGGAGTGGAAGATATCAATGAAGTTCCCTTAAGGCTTTATGGGGGATGTTGCAGAGGAATTAATGTGCTACATTACCTTGGAGGGATGATTTTCGGCAGTGAATGCATACCATTTCATTTTGCTAAACCACTTCCGACATAAGAAAATGGTTTCTTTCTCGTTTTATCTTCTTATGTCTCTTGACTCGGGTATTAAGGATCACAAGAAGAACCCAAAAAATCTAGTCTTGCATGTAGGGTTAATTCTCCTCATCTCTGATTATGCGAAGACTTTTGGGGTTCCCAAATCTATGGTCACCCTGAAGGGTAAATAACCCAAACCTGCTGAGGGGTATGATACGGCCTCTGAAGAGGAACCGGTCACCAAAAAGGTCAAGAAAAGGAAATTGATTTTGGAAAAAGAGGCTGAGCCAAAGGAGGATGTGGAATTCATCCTTAATTCTCTCGCTTCTCTAGAGGGAAGTCCACATTCCCCTCCCATGAGAAAGAAGAAAAAAGGGGAAGCATGTGCTAGCGGGGGTTATTTAACTTATAGTGAAGAATATGTTGTTGTTGTGCCAAGTAGGGGTCTGAAGGTGAAGAATGACCAGTATGGGGAGGCCTTCTCACTGCCCTTGGTTGCCAAGAAGAAGGATTTGGGGGAAAGTTAGAAGGAAGAAAAGGGTTTTGTAGACTGCGAGCCAAATTCTGGAGAAGGGCCATGCCCTCACTATTGTGGGTGGCCTCTTTGTTGATGATTCTCCGAGTGTCAAGTTGGTTATGCAAGTGAAAAATAAGTATGGGGATGTTGTTGTTGCTTTGGAGACCAAGGATGTGGATTTGGAGATGATTATGAAGAGAAAGGTGGTGGAAGAGGAAATTGCAAGCTCCATCTGCAAGCTTAAGTCTCTAGTTGCTGTGGAAAAAGGTAAGGATTCCCTTGCTGGTAAGGATAGGATTAGCTCCTCTAAGGAGGAAGATTCCCTAGGAAAAGGGGTTTTTAATATTGATAGAGATGATTTGTTTGATGTGCTTGGTACTGCATGTGAGGGGCCCATTATTCTGTTTAAGCTTTTTAAATGGTTCTTCCATGAACTCAATAAAACAGATATCAGAGTCAGGGGAATGGTTAGCAAGGCTAGGGGGTTCTCTGTTCAGAATCAGATAGATGATTTGTTTGACTCCTTAAATAGTTATGGCAGACACTATTTCAAAGGAAACCCTCAAAATGAAGCATAATCTTGAGGGAAGAATCCTCATCCTTGAGGATCAAATGGTGAAAATTTGGGATACTGTGATGAGAGAAGGGAAGGTTCATAAAATTGTTGGGAAATATGAGTCTACTATTGTTACTTCTCTTGTGGTTAGTGCTAAGAAGTGAAAAGATAGTGCCCATGTTGATGAGGTTGTTGCAGTTGGTAAGCTGATGGGGGAGGAAATTGTTGCTAGGAAGGGTGGTGAGAAAAGGCATTGTTTTGATTTCAGAGGTAAATACAAATGGTCCTGGAGCTAGGACTAGGAACAAAACTAAAGCTCAGGTTGGGGCATCTAGGAAGGATAGTTTTGATGTTTTTGATGATGCATAGAAAGCTATAGATTTCTATTGGTTGGATCCTCTTTTTTGGCTATTTTTTTGCTGATGGGTCGTTGCTATTGGGTTGTTTTTTGGCTTAATGTTGTTATCTTTTATTTCAGCTACTTTCTAATGTAAAGGGTTTCGAGCCCCTTCAAAACTCGTATTTTACCTCTAATAAAAAATAATATAACCTATATATACTATTAAATATAATAATAAATATAATTATATTATATATAATATATTAATTATATTTTATATTATATTTATTATATTAGTCATTCATCATTTTTTTCCATTTTTTGGTTGCTTTTCACCATTTTTTGCTGCTTTTCCTGCCACTATTGGTTCCCGCTCCTCCAAACTCTTTCTCACTAGTATTGAACTTTCGCTTCTCCAATTTGGCAAGCTGTAGCCTGAAAATAAGGTTTTGTGAAATAAGGTGTGAAAGCAAAAGCTCTTTTGTATCATGTATGTATGGAATACTGTTTAAATCTACTTTATGTTATGATGCAGCTATGATGCAAATCAGAGCAGTGGGAAAAAGTATCGAATGAGTGTAAAGTAGAAAAAGACACAGTATTGGCATGTCCATCTATGATGCAGATATGTGTGTCGAGGGTTCAAGGTTTTCTTTTTTTTAACACAAGAATCTAAGCCCTAAAACCCTGATATTTTCAAATTTCATTTACTGTGAATAGATTTAAGCAATAGTTTATGGTGTAATTATTAGGGTTTAAGAAAATTTCATTTACTTAAACTTTAATAATTAAATCTAAGCAAGCCCTTAAACCTTGATATTTTCAAATTTTGTTTACTATGAATAGATAGAAGCAACAATTTATGGGTATAATTATTAGGGTTTAAGAAAATTTCATTTACTATGAATAGATTAAAGGTTGAGGATTTTTGCTTAAAGGTTAAGGATTTGGGATTTACACCCACTAGTTTCTTTTGCTTAAATTTTTCTAAGGAATTTTCAGAAAAAACCCATTTTGAACATATCCTTTAATCATTGCATTCCATGATATCACATTTCTTTGAGGAATTTTTGGAAACAATTTGATTGCCTTTTCTATGCTTCCACATTTTCATGTATGTCTAGTAGGGCACTTGTAACTACAACATATGACAAAAAAGTCCCTACTGTTATGCTTTGATAGATGTCCCTTCATTATTGTTGGATATCTTATGTAGTACACATTATTATAGTGCAAGCCTATTTTTTAGATTGTTTCATTTAGCACCACCAATATTCTCCACATGAACATTGACCTTGTTTAAAATGATGGAAATGGTTCACATCTCTTAAAACAATTTCTCTTGAAATTGTTTGCATTTACTTAATTATCCTAGATTTATGTAAAAGCGATTGTATTCCTTACAATTATATATATGGCAATACATAAATACACATACATATACACATATAATATATGTATGTGTATAGGTATATTTAAAAATTGCCACACCTAACAGGTTTCGAGATTTTATGTTGCTTTAGTGAATGACATAGGAAACTACAAGGAACATCAAATCTCATAAACACATTATAAGCTACAAATAATTAAATTGATCACAATTTGAAATCATTCAAAAGAGAATTTGTGCATAAATTCTTCATTATTGAATTTTGTGCAGAAGTTTTTGTGAAGGATTTGGTGATCCGAAGTGGAACTTGCAACTACAATATATGATAAAAATCCACTTCCAAATATTCTTTTGATGGATGTTCATACCCTCATCCAAAGCTCCAATTCACACATAGGTAGGAAGGAGCTTTCAAAGGTTGAGGAGTTGGGCTTTACACCCACTGGTTGAATTTTCTTAAAATTTTCTAAGGAATTTTCAGAAAAAACCCAGTTTGAACATATCCTTTAATCACAACATTCCATGATATCACATTTCTTCGAGGCATTTTTTGAAATAGTTCGCTTTCCTTGTCTATGCTTCCATATTTTCATGTATGTCTAGCAAGGCACTTGTAACTACAACATATGACAAAAAAATCCCCGATGTTATGCTTTGATGGATGTCCCTTTAGATATTTGATGTAGTGCACATTATTATAGTGCAAGCCTATTTTTCAAA
The DNA here is from genome assembly GCA_007258455.2 of Sequoia sempervirens. Taxonomy (NCBI): domain Eukaryota; kingdom Viridiplantae; phylum Streptophyta; class Pinopsida; order Cupressales; family Cupressaceae; genus Sequoia; species Sequoia sempervirens. Next base: position 5,870 of record VDFB02272112.1, on the reverse strand, counting down.
TTGTTTCATTTAGCATCACCAATATTCTCCACAAGAACATTGTCCTCAAAAGGATGGAAATGCCTACCTCAAACAATACCACCAGATGAATTCTGTATGGTGGAAACGCAAACGGCCACCTAGCGTCTCAACAACTTAGTTGTAATAGGTCCATGTAACAAAACCAAAATGCACCATAGATAAATGATTCTTTTTTCTATTCCACAACATTAAGTAAAAGTATTGAATCTAGAAATACCCTACTGCCTTCATTTTCCAAGCCAATTTATCCAATTTTGCATAGCTCTCCCATGTTATGAATAGTTTATCTTGATTTGGTGAAATTTATTGAGAATTTGTTCCATCCATATTATATATTGCATGCATTATCCTCTTCACAAACCCAAAAAATGTCAATTTGATTGGAAAGACAAGCCAACGTAATCCACTACTTTTCACTTTCTACATATTTCAATACTCACTAAATTTCGTATTAGACATCTAATTGAATATAATCTTTTTGAAATATTTCAAAAGGAATTAGGATGAGAGAATAGTGCATGTAATAGTGGTAAATAAAATTTCTCATCTCACACAACTATAATTTCACCTGGCTTTTATACATACATTTTTAATTCTAGGGCTAGAAAATTTTTCTTAGTAGTGTTTTTATTCCTTTCCCATTTCTTGTGACTAGACATTGTGAAAATGTATTTTTTTTGCTAACATCCTCTGTTGGGAACATCAAGGAATATCTTCAAAAATAAAGTACAAATAATATGATGGTTTCTATAATGACCTAAATATTGTACATATTTGTGAATTCCATAAATTTATAACACGATGAATTCATCACAAGAACATGAAAAGGGGATGTATATCTACAGTCTAGACAGACAATAAAAAAACTGATTTATAAAATGTAAACATAAATGACTTCTAAGGTCATTTAAATCAAAGTTAAAGTTATGAGTTCTTGAGCAAGTTTTCTAGTACTCTATGCATTGGAATGTTCCAGAAATGGGTTCAAAGATTAGGTTAGCATGCATGAACAACAATGTCTTTAAGTTTTAATAGATGAAATTATGTTTTAACCAGTCTATCGAGCTCCACAGGCCCATGTCTAAGGGTCATCGAGGGATGTTTTTGTGACATTAGGTGTCTCTTTAATATCCATGGAAAACCATTTAAGACACTATCAGATGACTTTACAATCCATGATCAACATAACATGGATAGTATTTACTTATATGATATATCAGGTTCAAGGTTTTAATATAGGTATTCCACTTACAACAAGCTTGACAATAATTTATAATTATCCATAGGCTCTAAGAAAATTGCAAAGAAGAGCATGCTTAATCATTAGTTTATATTTAATCTCTAGATAACATTGTAGGAATTAGCTAGGGCATGTGGCCTGTGCGTAATAATATTGCTGTAAAGTCCAAGCCTAGTTTATCCCACTTTCAAGCTTTTGTTCCTCTTATGGAATCTCTTTTTACTTTAAAAAAATCAAAACTTAACAATCATTTAGATATATAGTTATCAATCTTTGTAATTTGTAGTCTTGTACAATATGCACATGAAAGCAGTGGTAAGGAATTATTCATTGGCATTATAATTAATAATTTTCTATACTATTTTGTTATAGGACATTTCAGAGGATCTAGACCTACATCATATTGTTGTAAATGATTGGAAGGAATGTGTGGATGCAAAGAAAAATGTTGTTCTAATTTTTGTACCAAATGTAGTAAGTCCAAACTTGGCACCTAAAGGGAAGCATGTATTACATGCATACACCCCTAGAACAAAACCCTATGATCTATGGGCAGGACTAGATCGTGGAAGTGTTGAATACAAGCAACTCAAGGCTTAGCATTCTGAGGTAAATAAATGGATTACTTTGTAACAACTTCAGGAATGCTATGGCTCTATTTTTTATTACTGGAGATAAACTTTCATCTTGTCTAGACAAGATATCAATATAAAATCTTGAAAGCATGTATAAATCCATTTATTCATATTGGTGATGTAGGTTTTCTTTAGATATTACATATTATGTTTTTCTTGTGGATATATTGAAAAATACCTAGAAGTTCATGAGACTGAAAATGTTATATATTGCATATAAATATCCTTCACAGAGGTTTCATGCTAGATTCTCACTGGAGCGAGATAGATAGTAGTTATTAGGTCCAAACATGTTCAAGTATTGTTGAAATAGGACATAAGTTTTTTTGACACATATGGAAATAATGGAGATATTGTGAGCCAAGGGTTAAGTGATGTGTTTCTTATTCAATCTGCTTTGGGTGAGAAAGTACGTTCCAATAACTTTCATATTCTTGAAATGTATGAGATAAATGCTAGCATTGAGAAGGTGATATATTGTTTAATCCTCCTAGTTTTTTTCATTATTCCATTTTAGAATTGATATGTATCCTTCATAGAACTAACCAAATGTGTCCTATACAACTTGGTCACATATGCCTGGATATTCTTGTTTCCATATTTTCACTTATAGCTCAATCAGGTGGAGATTGTTGATTTAAAATTGAGGAAAGGGTACATTTAAATCTTTCCTACATTACATTCAGATGCATAAATGAAATAATCCACAAAAAGATTACAATTACAAATTACTACATTTACACATATGCATGTAACAGAAGAAGGATTCAAATCTTTTCTGAACATAGTAATCTTTATTGAATGTATAAGTGTACATTATCTCACACAACCCATGAGATTGACTTAGCGTATTCAATACAAATAAAGAAAAATATATACATGAATAAGTAAAAGAAATGTGCATATAAAGAAGGAAACCAGTCATTGCTTGTGAATGAATGGTTCTAATGTGTCATTTTGTCCTACTATTGTCTCGAGCTTTATCTGTCCCTCCTAGTTTCATGTTGCTCCTAGTTCCTGCATTTGACATAAGCAATGGTGTTAGAGCAATTCTCTAAGCAATGAAAAGTTTCCAACTTTACATGATCCCATGAGGGTTGATCCCGACATGCCGAGTTATCAAATAATGAGCTTATTTAAGAGGGAAATGCAATCTTAAAAGTCATCATATCAACATGATTATACAATGATAGTGAACAGGCATATATAAAAGGATTCATTTACATCATGCTTCACATCATTTATTATTGTCATATTTAACATCATTCTTGCTAAAAACAATCATCATGAAGAATGTACAATGCATAGTGGAGCAGCATAGGAAGACAATGAAGAAGTTCATCTCTTGTGATTGTCAAACACAAATCATTCATGGCGGTGAGTTATGGGTCACTGTCATAAGTGACATGTGATTAACAAACTTGAATCATTAAGCATAAATAAAAATCTAAAGCTATCAACAGGATGCAAATAATGTCACAAACATAAATGAAATGAAGCTACAGGTTGGATTTTTTCTTCCAAGATCTTGAAAGCACAGGGGTTATTCATTTTTTTACCTTATCTTTTCTTTCTGCAAACCTCATGATGCAAAACTGATTTTGAAATTGGTAAGGATTGTGAAACTACAAAGTTGAATCATTAAGCAAATATGAAGACAACCATGAAAGAAAATTATTACTCAACAATAAAATAAGGGTTTCTCTTTCTAGTAATTTGAGTATGAGGAGGTTTTCAAAATATAGAATGCAAAATGATCAAACATGAAAGACCTAGAAGCATGAAAAGCCCAGCTACAGAAATTAAAAAAAATAGTGATATGCATGTTGTATTTACCATACCAAAGGGATCATGTTTGTACAATTATATTTGAGGTTGTTACTTAAACTACAAGGAAGCAAGTGAAGGAAAGATCTTACAGCAACCAACAACAATAGTGCATATGAAGCATGGTGACATTGGTGCAAAATGACATCCTAGATGCATTTGTTAACCGACATTGAATAGAGCAGTGGAGTATATGCACTAAGTTCTATATAATGTATGCATGATTACATTTCTTTGAGATCAACTGAAAGTAACATCACAAAGAAAATGACAAAAGGTCAAATCAAGTGTGACACTTCATGAACTGCAAAGTAATTTAAAATAGAGACTCTAGAATAATAAGATGTGGGTTTCGAATAACCCTACTAGGGTTTTCTTTTTATTTGCAAACCCATAAAATCATAAGGCCATGAAATAGAGGATATATTTTATGTTTTTAGAATGGAGTATAAAATAAATCCAGCATATAAAATGAGTCTTCAAACTATAGCCACAAATATTAGCTTTGAAAGCTCCCATAATTCTTCCAGAAACCCTCTAATGGTGGCGCGATTGTCAATCAAAATGGAGTTTGTAGAAAGAAGTATTCAAAATGGGTAAGGAAAATGTAAGATTCGATGGGAAGAGATTTTAACCTTTTTTCTGTAGCAGAGAGAAATGCATTCAAAGGCTGTGACCAGAGTCTCAAAACTCTAGAATGGCGGACTCAAAAGCAAAATAAAAAAATATACAAAAGATGCATTCTCAGGTATCCAAGATAGAAAATGTCTATTGGTGGCTAGAAGGAAATGAATAAGCAACAAAGAAATGCAATGATGTAATTTCCTCTTCTAAAGGTGTCAAACATTTCATATATTCAATGAGCATTCTTAGGTTGTGGGTTACCTAAAGTGTGAATGAACCTCTTGATAGGCCAGCTTCCTAGTTGGTAATATCACCTAAACTACTAATTTTGAAAGGAAAAGGGAGAAAGAATGCTTGAAAAGGAAAAGCTGAAAATGAAAGTATCTCTATGGTGATACACCAAACTATTAAGAATAATGAAAACTCGGCATGTTTACACTTGGTTTAAATTGACAGAAACTAAATTTGCACAACCTGTTATAGTGAATCTTTGTGTAAATATTTCACCAAAAGTTCAATCACAGTAATTAAAAAAAAGGAAGACAAAATTCACAATTGTAAACTATAAGCAATCTTATGACACAATTAGAAACCTGCATCAATTCTCCAATTGCAAAAAAGGCATAAACTATGAGACAAATCTAAAAGGAAATTATGAAAATCTCACAAGTAACTTGATCAATCACTAACATGCACAAAGCTGCAAAAAAAAGAAGGCAAGAATTTCATCACCAAAATACTCCAAGGTCTGTGTTGTATTCCATATCCAAAGAGTTACAAAAGTCTGCAAAATTCTGCCCAAGGATTGAATAGTCACTAAAATACAAAAATGCATATCAAGAACTAACTATCAAATGAGTTACAAATGTGGTTAAATAACCAACATCAAGTGATTCCACCAAAAAAGGAACCAAAAGCATCTTGGGTCGGATGCAACAATAATCCCACAAATCTAGCTTCTAGATCTCATCCAAAAGAGCTCAAAATGGATAAAAAGGTCAAATTTGACCAAGTCCAACATGATGACACTTCAAAAAAGGCTCCAAGATGCTCTCCAATGTTCATAATTGAGTCAAAAGTAGTTCCTATAACTTTGGCATATGTTTTCCAACTGCCTCAACTCCCCAATATTCTTGGCATATTATAAAATCCAACCATCTTTCTCTCCTAAGACTTTGTCATATTGACCCATGATTTATGTTTGCATTTAAAGATGATGATTTAAATTTAAGTGATTTATAAAATATCACTTTAAAATCAAGCATTTACAATGTAAAAGAATGCAAAAAAGAAAAAAATATATGCATTCGGTCATAGAATGGAATAAATGCATGACCAAGTCAAAACACATATTTAAAATGCCTAAGTTGCAAAAGATATGAAATGTGAACAAGGAATTTTAAATGTGTCTTAGCCGACGATGAAAAAAGAATATGTCTTTTAAAATAAAAGATGGCAAAAATGCTAATCTTCTATCGGATAAAGAACTTAGGGTAAAAAGCCCTAAAACAAAACAAAAGAAG
>VDFB02272111.1:0-14375 GCA_007258455.2 Sequoia sempervirens | reverse complement strand
CATTTACTGCTGTTGGCAAATATCTGATAAATCACCGCTTATTTTGCTTATAAGAAGAATGAACCCCACCTTTGATTGAGACCAGTACTCAAAGCAACCATATTTCTTGCACCACATTGCACACAGAGATTACGCTGAAGACAGGGGACGCATCAGAACAAAGAATCTACACAGATTGTAGACCACACACCACACAGTGCACGGTAATCTCCACCTTATTCCTTCTTATTCCTTCTTATTCCCACTCACCTGCAATGGAATTCAGGCTGGTTTGAGGCAAGCATTTAAAAAGAACTCCATTAACAAAGGAATAGATTTGCAAAACTTTAATTAGTCATAAACATCACTAACCTCCATACTGTACATGCAAACACAGTTAATTAAACACTATATTAGAAAGCTGAATCAAACATAGTTTGTGAATGGATTAGAGAAAAATTTGCATTTAAGCTTGTATAGAGTGTCTTAGCCGGACTTGTGGTACATCCTCTGTATTTATACACTTCTCTTTAATTCCAGCAGCCCTTAACAAATCAGGAAACAACAGAGAAGAGGAGATTCCACCATCTGTAGAGAATGGCATTCCACCCAACTAAGATGAAAATGCAGTGAAAGACAAAACAAGGTGAATCATCCATTCCCTTTACATCTCAAGCACATAACTTGGGTGCCTAAGAATTCAACACAGATCAAAACAATAGAAATGCCTTTAGGTGTAAGTTATATGTAATTGAAGTTTTCATCATTATGTTGCAGCACTCTCTAAAAAACAAACAGTAGAAAATTTCACAAAATCGAAAAAGAAAAAACAATGGTGAAACAAAATAATTTAATGTCTCTACTATATGCATTTTACTTCAAAAATAAAATTACAAATAGTGGGCCTGTAAGAAAATACCTTGGAAAGCAACATTCACTTCAACTGCAAAATTTCTTCAATGCCAGTGGTAAAAGGAATGGAGGGTTAACAGCCATTGCCTTAAAATGAAAGGGTTTGCATTGCAATAGGTACCGCGCGGTGAAGCAGCTTGAAACTGGTAGAACTAATTGCTTGAAGGTTCGCCCCTTCTTAATTAAAAGAAATAACCCAACGCCACTGTAAAAACAATAAAAGGTTAGCAGCCATTGAGTAATAATGAACGGGTTTTAATTAAGATAGCGCATGAAGCATAAAAGTAGAAATTACCTTCACCTTTCTGATGTTTCCTTGCTCTCCTCCTGTCATAACCGCCATTGCCATTTCATTCAAAAGAAGACCGCTTGAAAAAGCCATGGAAAACAGGCAAATAGGAATACACAGAGACGCAAGCTATTTTAACTCGCATTTTAAAAATCCCGGTGCTGAGGTAAACATAGTAGCGCAAGTTTAACGCATGAAATTTTAGCAATGATTTTATCGGGATATGAATGATCTTTTTCTTTTATTTTAGAAGTGTCAATAAGCGGGATGCAGGCAATCGGGTTGCCTTGGGCTTCCACCCGGCTTACAAAATCCAGTTCGCGACGCTCACAAGCAGCCAGGCCAGTCTGTAAATAGGCGACACGAGAACAGCGCGAGAGGCACCGGTTTTACGTGGCACAAAGGGTGCGGGCATATCTATGATGCATTAAATATCATTAAATTCGCCTTTGTGTTGGGCTGCTAGATCTTGCCCTCTTGCTTCTCACCCATTTTCCTGCAATTCCTTAACCACTATACAATAGGTGTAGATGCATCCTTTACGAGCTCCATTAATATGCGCTATAATACATGAATGTGGTTGTGCAAGGCACGTGTGAGGTGATAGTTTTCCACGTATCAACCATTCTAAAACAAATGGCCTGGAAGGGATGACATCTAGAACAGTAGGCCTTTCCACCATTGATATGGTGACACAGATTGAGCAAGAAACAAGGCAAAGCTACGCAGATTAAAACAAAGCAATTACTGCTTGTATATTTATATTGTTGTATAGTAAGAAAATAATCAGTAATTTGTTATATTACTTAAAAAATAATCTAGAGTGGTAATTACGTTGGAAATTTGTTAATGCATATTTCTGTTTAGATGTTGTATTTTATTAAACTTTTGATATGTTGTTTTAAAAACAACAGGTTAGAGTTACTCAATATACTATAAAGAGAAGTTTATTTAAATGTTTTCCCCGCCACCTATGGTTTCCACTCCTCCAAACTCTTCGTTCTAATCTTGCAAAGCTATATTTTATTGATGCTTTGATTTTTTAATCTGCCAAAGCTATATTTTATTGATGCTTTTATTTTTTAATCTGCCAAAGCTATATTGAATAAAAAACTTAATATTGTGAAGACTTTTTATTATACCAACCTATATTGAATAAAATATTGTGAATAATTAAAGTAATTGCAAGTGATTTAAAAAAAAAAAATCTTAAAATAAATCATATTCTAATATTTTTAAGTAGCTCTTATTAAAAATAATTATGAGTTTGCATTCTACATAATTATCAACCATTACAGTTTTTTAGGTGATTTTTAAAAATTTAATAAATTTTTAATATTCCTTAGATCAATCATATTAAACTTACCTTAGATTGAGGGAAGTTTGCATAAGGTAAACTATAAATTATGGTCAAAACTCCCTTTTTGCTTAATGCTAAAATGATCGCTTTTTTTTAGAGCTTAAAGTATCAAGCCCAAGATATGTGCCTCCACGTTAATTGATATGACTGAAATTAATATATCAAGTAAATTATCATTTTTCTAACTTTTTAGTTATTCATAATTTCCATTCTAACTTTTGAGTTATTCATAATTTCCATTTGAAAAGAAAGAAAATAATAAAAAAAATATAAAAAGAAAATATGCATTTGTAATAGGAATTATTTTTTATATAATTGATCAATATTTTAAAAATTTGATATTGTTTAGATTAATTTTTTTTTAAAATGATAAAGACCTAAAATATATCATGAAGATAAAATGATATGTTTTCACTTCTATATATTAGGTAAAAATAAAATAGAAATAAAAAAATATATTTAATTACGTCTTACTTATTATATTTAAATAATCTTTTATTTAGAACTAACTCTAATAGTATACAGATTTATAATTATATTTATTTGACTTTGTTATATTTGATCCCTTTTAGACAAATAGTTTACAAATAGTTTACAAATATACTATAGATACATTATGCAAACTTGTCTTGCATAGTGTAACTTTTTGTTTTTTTAATTATTTTTACTACATTTCTATTATAAACACTTATAAACAAACTTATATGTAGTATTCATATTATATTATATTTCTTTTAGTATTTACATTTCTATTATATTATTTTCACTCAATTTGTACTATATCATGCAAACTCTTTTTTAACTCAATTTCTATTATAGACACCTATCACTCCATTAGGAAAACACCCACCCGTATGATTGAATCCAACAAGAACCCAAACTTATATCCATAAAAGCAAAGTAACAAATATTTATTCTAAATTTGGTTTTCAATGATGTCCAGATCACAGTAATGGACCACCTAACATCCCTTTCGAATCATTATTTCTTTTTAAGACATTATCTTAGATTAACATGCAACTAACATTTACGATCCACTGGAATCCCTTTCCAATATTTATTAAATTTTAAGAAACTATCTTAAATTAGCATACAAATTAACATTTGTTAACTTCTTTTATAAATACTTACTTATTCTTCTATGTATAAGTTTTACCACTTGTTTATGATATTAAACATACAGTATAATGTTTATCATTTTAAAAATGTAATCTCATTCAGGAATGGACAATTCACATCAACCCAACGAGATCATTGAAATCTCGAGCGGTTCCAGTGGCCCTATTTTGTCAACCAACTCTTCACCGTCAATCAATTGCAATGCAACTTCTACAAGCCACATTCAAGCTTTTGCAAATGACATTACTATTAGTTGCCTTGACCTGGTACAACAAGCAAAGGCCACTGCTCGAAACATCCAAAGTGTGCAAGAATGTGACATTAACTCAATGGAAGTTACAGTACATGAATTCCACTCAACTTGTCAGAAGTTGGGTTCCTTTTGCACTTTCCTCCGTGAAATGAAAGCAGATGAGCTTTATGGACAAGGTGGTTCTGCCTACATAAAAGAAGCATTCCAGAACTACTTGAATGATGTTTAATACACTTTCCCCTTCTAACTATGTATATAGTATGTGATATAACCATGTAACTACAGTTTTTACCAACTTATGGATAGTTGGAAATTTTGTAAATCCCAAAAAGAAATGTAAGCTTCAATATACTATGATTAAGGCACTTTGATACGTGATAAAATATACAATATGTCATTTACTACAATACCATGTAACACGCTTTTGCTTCATAAATATATACAGACAGTATGTGCTACTTGTTATCATATTAGAGCTTTTTTCTTTCCTATATGTTTCAATTCCAAAAAACAAAAAAGATATCTTTGATTACATATAGTGAAGAATAGTAGTTTACTATAATATATCGTGAACAAATGCTATGTCCCCTTCAATAGTTGTCTCTTTGTTGCACCTACATTCCTTACAATAAACTACTTTTATAAATAAAGTCCATTCTTCTAAAATATACCACATTTGTAGTATATTAGTTTTACATAATAACTCTTTGAGTAATATATTGTATTTGTGTTTCTTATGGTCTTCTAAATTTACTGAGATTTAAATGAGATGATATTGTATAATAGCATAAATGTCTTAGGCTCATTCACTTAACATAATTACTATAACCTATAGTTAGATTTCCTAATTCCATTGCACCTCAAATGAATAGCACAATTGCAGATGAAGTAGCTTTCTTTAAAATTTTACTATATGTTCTTTCAATGTTTATCCCTTGCTAATAGTACGGTACTGTTATATTCACTTATTCCAAATCAACTTTCTGCTTGTGATGTTAGTATTTATCTTCTTATTTGCAATTTCCTCTTGCGATGTTTATTTAATCTGCACACTTTACTTCTATTATTGTCCCCCCCCTCTGTTATTCTAGAACTTTTATTTGGTTTATTTAAATCGTCATTTCTTTTTGTCCACACACTTTACCTCCTCCTATAGCACAACCCCCTCACACCTTAGTATTTACTTTGCCTTATTTCTCTTTTTTTCCCTATCCACACCCAGCTATCATTTTTTTCCAATTTAAAAAAATCTTCAATTTCTTGTACTTGTACACCCATTCTCTTCAACTCCCTCCATTCTTTGGCTGCGGTATGTTTTTATTTTTGTTTTTCTCTATTAAATCTACAAATTTATTTTTTATTTAAGTGAAGCTGCTAATATATTGGATATCTTCAATATCCCTACAGGTTGAAGTATATATATTAGCAATACAACAACCTACTTCCAAAGGCCAATACTTTCATATACATACCTATAAAGAATCACATTTACAGGTATTATTCTTAAACTACTTTTACACAATGTAAATCTTTTTTACAGTGTAATATAAAGTAATGATTGCATGGTCACAGTCAACTAGATTATGGCTTTTGCATTTATTATCAAATTAGTTAGCTATACTTTGTTGGGTACAAGAGATATGCATTTCCTACTTTACAAAGTATGCTTTTATATGTCGTTTATAATAAGTAATAGCTGTCACCTACAATTTATTTTTGCAAGGTTTCGTGGGCTTTCTCATCACAATGTATTCTTTGACTGAGAATGCAATTAAGTTGATCAATGATGGAAACGTAGACTTCCAACCCTATCTACAAGCAATAGATATCTCAATGTTTGGCCATGGGCCTAAACCAACAAATCGCTATATGGTAGAACTCTCTGATGGGGTGCACAAGCGGAAGGGTACACTTCCAAAACAATACAACCACTACATAGATTCTGAAGAGCTCCAAAAGGGCTCTATACTTAAACTCATTAAATACAGTTGCCCTATTATTTGCGATTCAAGGTAAGCCACAATATTTCAATGCTCTTCTACAATATGGAAAATCATAAGTTACAAATTATCATTTTTGGAATCCGCTATGTCAAATCGTGCCCTATTGATATTACTTCTTTATTGTACACTTATAGGTGGATTGTCATATCAGAATTAGAAATCACAGGTTTGCAGCAACATATCATTGGCCAACCCGCCTACCTTTCTGAAGAACAAACCGAACAAGAACATGCCACATCTACAAGCCTTGATAACAATATTATAGTACCACAACAACCTCTTGTGATAAAATATTCCTTGACTGAAAATGCAATCAAGATGATGAATAATGGAAAGCTAGACTTGCAACCCCATCTACAAGTACTAGAGTTTGCACTATTTGGCCATGGCCTTGAACTAGGTGATCGATATAGAGTAGAGCTCTCTGATGGGGTACATAAGCAGAAGGCTACACTTCCAAAAAAGTACAACCAGTACATAGCTTCAAAAGAACTCCAGAAGGGATCGATACTTAAACTCATTAGCTACAAATGCTCTGTTCTTTGTAATTCAAGGTTAGCCACCATATTTCCATGCTCTTCTACAAATTTCCAAATAATATCTTCTAGCTTACCATATTTTAACCATTATGTCGCAGTTGTTCTTACTCAAAATACTTATTTATTTAAACTTTTTAGGTGGATTGTCATCTCCGAAATAGAAATCACATGTTTGCAGCATGATATCATTGGTCACCCTGCCTATCTATTTGAAGAACAAGCCCGCCAAATAAATGCTACAAGCTCAACTGCACCATCTACAAGCATCAGTAAAAGTGGTATTGCAGCAAAGCCACCTTCTCACAAGACACTTTTTGGATTGTTCTCATCCCCACAAAAGAAAGACATTCCCTCCAATACTACTCCTATTAGAAATTTGAATCCATTCCAGACAAGGTGGCTTATAAAGGGTCGTGTTACCATGAAAAAACAAATGCACCACTTCAACACACAAAAGGGACAAGGGAAAGTCTTTTCATTTGATATTATTGATTGTGAGGGCACTGAAATACGTGTAACTTGTTTTAATGAAGTTGCAGACCTTCATTACCTAAAAGTTCAGTCTGGAGAAGTATATACAATATCTGGTGGAACTATTAAGTCAGCTAATAGGATGTTCAACAAACTAAATAGTCAGCTTGAAATTTGTTTAGTTGAGGATTCCAAAATTTCTCTCTCAAAAGATGACCTTGCAATTCCCAAACATAGGTTCTCTTTCACGCCCTTTAAGGAAATTTTACAACTAAACAATAATATCCTTGTTGATGTTATTGGAATAGTCATATGTGTGGATCCTAGCTCAACCATAAGGAGAAGGGATGGGACTGAAGTTCTTCGAAGGAGCATCAAATTGATAGATATCTCTTCATCTACAATTAATATTACTTTATGGGGTCCAACTACTGAAAACGAAGGAAAACAACTACATGAAATGTATCACTTAAAACATGTTGTTGTGCTTGCAATTAAAAATGGCCGTGTCACTGAGTATAATGGAAAGGTCATAAGCACTTTGGCAAGCACCCACCTATTCATAAACCCAACAATAGAGGAGGCAAAACAGCTCGCATCATGGTTTGAACAGAATGGAACTAATGTCACTCCATCTAATACACAACTGTTGGATGGACCTCTTCTGCTGGCGAGGAAAACAATTGTTGATATTGAACAACAAACTACCAATGTGAAACAGACTTTCCAATGCACTTTAAAAGCAACCGTGCAATTCATAAAAACAAATTCATTATGCTATCCATCTTGCCCCCTTGAGTTAGATGGAAAACAATGTAAAAAAAAGGTTGTACAAAATGATGATCAAACATGGTATTGTTCCAAGTGCAAAGCTACAACTACTACATGTACCTACAGATACATACTCCAACTCAAGATTACAGATCATACAGGAATATTATGGGCTGTTGCTTTTGAAGAACCAGCCACCAAACTTCTTGGAATATCTGCAGATAATTTATACATGCTACAATTCAATGCTAGAAAAGAAACTGAAGCTGAGACCATAGTAAAAGGGGTGTTATTCAAGCAATTTATCTTCACAATCACAAATTCATATGACACAAGTGCTGCTCAACCACGGGTAAAATCAACAATCACAAAGGTGGATGAGATAGATTTTTTTGCAGAGAATTCACTCATCTTGAGTGGAATCACTGATGTATGTCATATTGCTAATGCTTAGAACTAGCTCAAGCACTTATGTAATGTATATACAACTTTGAAGCATCTTATATAGTATACTTTATATACTTTTGACACAAGTGCTGCTCAACCATGGGTAAAATCAACAATCACAAAGGTGGATGAGATAGATTTTTTTGCAAAGAATTCACTCATCTTGAGTGGAATCACTGATGTATGTCATATTGCTAATGCTTAGAACTAGCTCAAGCACTTATGTAATGTATATACAACTTTGAAGCATCTTATATAGTATACTTTCTATACTTTTGACACAAGTACTTCTCAACCACGGGTAAAATCAACAATCACAAAGGTGGATGAGATAGATTTTTTTGTAGAGAATTCACTCATCTTGAGTGGAATCACTGATGTATGTCATATTGCTAATTCTTAGAACTAGCTCAAGCACTTATGTAATGTATATACAACTTTGAAGCATCTTATATAGTATACTTTCTATACTTTTGACTGCATAAATGGAATCTCAAAGTCACATGTGTATTGAATATATTTATATTAGGGATATTATATGATTAATCTCTTCCACAAATTTACTTATGTACTAAGAGGACATGAATCATATCTCAAGTAATTTTTAAAAATATAATGATTGACGAACTTGTCTCATGAATGTTTAGCTTCTCAATTTTGTAAGTATTTATAATTGTACATTTGATGATTGTAGTTCATATTTTCTTTACAGATGGAAACCTCCACCCCACAAAACATACAATGTCGTAAAAGAAGCCGTAACTACTATATTCAACATCAAGAAGAAATTAGCATTCGTCGTCATATGCAACGCATAGGAAAACAAACAATACAATCCAACACACCAAACTCCTTTATGTCAACCCAAAACAACATTGAACCATATAAAAGTACACCATATGAAACAATCCACTCTCTTCAACAACAACCGACAAGCTTACCACAAACAAAAAATTTATTTTTAGAGGCTTCCAAACGATTTCGATCAAGACTAGATAAACTATCTAACTTGGCAACCTGTACAATTTGCCATGAATGCTACCCAGGCATGCACACGAACTCAACACAGAGTGGTCCAATTTGTTTAAGATGCTCTCGTGAGAAAGGAAGACATCGCTTCTCATCAACCAATTTTATGGACCCAGGAGTACAACCATATGAACTACAAACACTAACACAAGTCGAAGAAATGCTTATAGCAAGAGTCAATCCGATAATACAGGTAACACATGCTCATGGAGGCCAATACAAATATAGCGGCCACACAATTTGTTTCCCGCAAGATATCAAAACCATAGCAAAATACCTTCCGCATAAAATTGCAAACTTGGATGTGTTGGTGGTTCGTAGAACCAATTCAAGGCGAGAACATTATGATTGCTACGTAAGTAGGCCTCGTGTGTGGGCTGCACTAAAATACAAAGTTGCAAACGACCCTTACTACAAAGATGTTGAGGTCGACTTTGCATCTCTTGAGGAACTCCCCAATACAAATACAGACATTTCAAGTATGCTTCATAACATTATTGCTGAAAATGATGATATGGTACTACCAAACAGTGCATCAACATTTGACACAGAACTAGTAGACAATGAATCCACTTGCTCCTCATCATTTATGACTAGGTTACCTAATAAACGCCGTGAACTAGAAATCATAAAAGAAACATTGCAAGTTAGAGATCAAAATGATACCATTATTGATTGGCCAACACTTGAGACGTCACTAGTTAATGAATACAATACAGAGGGCCTTTTAGACATGGCTTTTCCTTCACTTTTTCCTAATGGTAGAGCACTACATCTACAACCTCGCTATAGACAAGTTGAAATGCATGAATATGTGTTGCACCTAATGAGGTTTCATGATAATAGATTTGGAAGGCATCCAAGGTTTAGATATTTTGTCTTGAACCTATTGATGCGCCATCGAAGCCAAGGTGTTGCCTCTGTTTTTGTCAAGAAAAATGTCGAGGACTGCATACCAATAACGATAGATAGTCTTCGTCTCCATATACAACAGTTACCTGATACTAAAATAGCTGAACAATTGATGCATTATGGATCCTCCCTTAGAGGCACAAGAGCATATTGGAATAACTGTCGTGGAGAATTGTCACAAATGATCCACCAAATAGGCTCCCCCACACTATTCTTCACATTAAGTGTTGCTGATACCAAATGGCCTGATTTACACCAATTGTTTTCAAAGGGGGTAACACCAACATTGAGAAACAATAAAGATCGCATAGATAACATTGTTACAAACCCACATACCACCTCCTTATACTTGCATCAAAGATTCACAATATTTCGTGAAGAAGTCTTACAAAAGCTTTACTGTTCAACAGACTACTGGTATAGATATGAGTGGCAACATCGAGGTTCTGCACATGTCCATGGATTCCTTTGGATTGAAGGTGCACCAAACATGGACAAACTTGACTGGACCAATCATGCAAATGTTGAAATAGCAAAAACATTCTTTGACAAATATGTTAGTGCTTGGAATCCTCGAAATCTAGCAGATAGGAACAATACATGCCATCGATCTTCACAAGACGATCCATGCTTATTAACAACACCTGAAATCTTAGCTACAGATACACTTTCCGATTATGAACATTTAGTAAACCGTGTCCAAAGACACACCAAATGTTCAGAATCAACTTGCCTTCGAAAGAAAGGAAACACCTTTGAGTGCCGATATAAAGTGCCCTGGACTGAATGCGCAACCTCTTCATTGTGTAGCGACGAAAATGGGAAAAAAACCTTTTCCCCTGCACGTAATGATGATAGGTTGAATATACATAGTCTAGAGATGCTCTCCATATGGAGGGCCAATATGGATTGTCAGCCAGTGGTCTCAAAAACACTAGTTCTAAAGTACATTGCAAAATATGCCGCAAAGGCAGAAAGAAAATCTGAAAGTTGTATTGATATGTTGACACGCATATGTCGCAAGCAACCACCCCAAGACAAAGCACTTGCAGCATATAGAAAATTCATGTCTGAGATTGTAGCTGATCGTGATATAGGTGCGCAAGAAACATGCCACATGTTGCAAAAGCTACCCCTTGTTGTTTGCAATCGTGAATTTATGGTGCTTAATGTTGGTCGTAAAGTTTTCAACCGAATTAGAACAAACCCAAATGAAAATACTTTGCAAAAAAGTTACCTCCAATTATACACAACGCCCTCCTCAAATGGAAACAATAACACTACTTGAATCTGCACAATCATTCTCTTTCTCTTCAAGTCGCAAACAAACCAAGTGGAAAGAAAGGAAACAAAAGGCAATTATCAGTGTCTTTCCCCGATTTACTACTATTCCAAAGGAGGATTCAGAACATTTTGAGACATTTTGCTGGAGTGAATTACTTCTATACAAGCAATTCCACAACATTGAGACAGACATTGGTATCGAGAAAGAAACAATTGTTGCAAATTGGAGGGAGATGAATAGACGTAAATACTATGTGTGGCATATTGATCGTGTAGTTGATAAAGAAATAGATCAAGTGGCAGAAGATGAACTAGAAAATGAAAACAATATAGAAAATACAATACACCTAAATGAATGGGAGTTCCTATCATAGTTGGGTCTTGGTACTAGTGGAAATCTTAATTCCCTTGATATGCTTGGAAGACGTGACTTTGACAATTGCAAAAATTGGAATGACAGTACAATACTGCAAGCTTTACATGAAACTGCAGAGCATTTTGTAACCATAAACAAAGTGAACCAAAATGATGAGCCAGCACCATTTAACCTTCACAACCTCCCATACCCACTCTCTCCCAAACAACAACTCGTTCTTACACTTTTGTTGGACCACTATACCTCTCATCAACTTCAAACACCCTTGCACATGATCATACAAGGCACTGCAGGAACAGGGAAATCCTATCTTATTCATTGCATTAAAAGATCCTTTTCTAATTTAGTACCACAACAACATAGCCCACTCCTTATTGTTGCCCCTACAGGAATTGCAGCATTCAACATACATGCCTCGACTATACATTCAGCCCTAAAGATTCCAATCAAAGAAATGCAACCATTGAAAGGTCAATCACTAGCAATGTTCCAACAGAAAATGAGACATGTAAAATACATTCTCATTGATGAGATGAGCTTTCTAGGGCCAAAATTACTCTTGAAAATTGATACAAGGCTACGTGAGGCTTTCCCCCACCAACAACACTTGTGCTTTGGTGGAATATCCATCATTCTTGTAGGCGACTTTGCACAACTACCCCCTGTTATGGACAAATCTATATATGCCTCCCACGCAGATGCAAAAGCCCTATGGGAACACTTCACTATTATTGTCACACTAGAACAAATATTTCGACAAAATGGGGATAGTCAAGCTCAATTTAATTTTCGAAGAACTCTACAAAACATTCGGAATGCAGAACCAAATGAACAAGATTGGGAGCTACTAATGAGTCGCACAAACACAATGCTATCAAACAATGAAAACAAGTCTTTTGACCTATCAATGCACCTATTTCCAACCAATAACTTAGTAGAAACACACAACAAAAAAATGATATAGTTGTTAAATCTTCCTATTGCACTCAGTATTGCAATAAAAACAAACACAAAATCAAACATTGACAATGATGCTGACCATCTACCTCGTGAACTCCTGCTGTGTCAAGGCCAGCGCGTCATGCTAACTACAAACCTATGGACTCAATAGGCCTTGTTAATGGTTCTCTTGGAGAGGTTTTAGATATTGTATATACAGAAATTTCTAAACCACCAGACTTACCGTTATATGTAGTAGTTAAATTTGATACATACAATGGCCCACCTTGGGATATACATGCTCCAACAACTATTCCAATTTCACCTATATCTCTAGGTGCTTACAAGCAGTTACCACTATGCATGGCATGGGCAATTACAATACATAAATCCCAAGGATTAACAATCGAAAGAGTAACAATCAATATAGGTGAAAAAGAAAGACAAGGCTTGACTTTTACAGCTATATCTAGAGTTAAATCAATAGATGGACTTAGGTCGAACCTCCTTTTTCCTTTGATCGATACTCAAGAATGAAGAACAATCCATACACAATTATCAGAAAAAAAGAAGAGCTTCGTCTACGTCTTCTCTCCTTATGATGAGTACAGGTACACATACATAAACACACCACTCTCCCAATACATTGAATTAGCTTATTATTTTCTTTACCATATAAATATACTACATTTTATTGTTTTGATATTAATACCATATTTGCAAACACATGCAGGTGGATGTTCCAGAATCATATACTCCTGCAACGGTTGCTTCAACATGACTAAAGTGCATACACTATCATTTCCATTATCAAAGCCCACTTGAAAATCAATTGCTCCATGTCAAGAACCAAAGCATGTTGAAGAGAACACTACGTAGAACAAGATCACACATCCTACCTGAAAAATTCTACCATGAACTAATGAAAAATACCCAATCCACACAAGATGGCACAAATTATAATCATTTCCACATACCACCCACTCCTCCATCTACCCTCAAGATGCTTCCTCCTAAAATGTATGTGTAGATATTCTAAAAGAAACAAAGGCTCTCCTATGCTACACATTATTATCAATGATCAAGAGTCTTACACTCTTAGATATCTCTTAAACACTAGAGGGAACTTCATCTACTGCAAATGCCAACACGGGGAGAATGTAGAGTCCTTATGATAAAAAAATTGCTACCAATGCTACAACTATTCATATCTTCAATCTTCATCCACACATCATCCCATCCACAAACCATGCCCACCCACATGAGAACATGCTATATCAAAGAAAGGAACAAATGATTGCATTGAAGTAATCATTGAAGAAAAATGGACAAACAAAATTAATATGGATACCCAAGAAAAAAAAAAAAATGAACCCTATCAATCTCCATTAGTCAAAGAAACTATGGGGAAAAAAAAAGAAGGGAATTTCATCCATGAAAAATAGTCCACTAGAACATAGGAATATGGATACCCAAGAAAAAAAAAAAAATGATCCCTATCAATCTCCATTAGTCAAAGAAACTATGGGGAAAAAAAAAGAAGGGAATTTCATCCATGAGAAGCAACCTACAAGACATCAAAAAAGATTGTCTCCCACCTACCATTGTTGATATCCCCAGTTTTAAAAAAAAAGTTCCAATCTATCAACCAAACAATCTACATCACATATCTCTCAGAGTACACCACCAAAA
>VDFB02272110.1:0-27187 GCA_007258455.2 Sequoia sempervirens | reverse complement strand
GCTTAAAAAAAAATCCTATTTTTGGTAGTTCTAACAACCAAACTGATGGGATAAAACTTTCCTAAATTTTTTTAACCTTAATTCCTACTGTGCCTATGTTTATTCATTTAAACCTCACCTTAATTCCTCGATTTTACCATTATAATTGGTATAATATAGTCATTTAATATGTTTTCAAAAATATATATATATGATTTAGATATCGGTTTCTAGGAGTACTAATCTACTCGGTTGAATGGTTGAAACAAAATAAATAGATTTCCTGCAAGTTGAAGATATTATGTGGACTATGATGGAAAGACCGTTGGTTTAAAATCCTTATTTTAGATCACTCTTCTTTCTTGTTAATAGTAAATCTGTATTTTGTGGCTATAAGCCAAAGACATATTAGTTATTTTTGTTGTTAAAAATCCATTATAACCATTGACTTAGATCAATTTCCATATCCTAGTTTTATGCACTGAAAGCCAACATAACACTATAGATTTTATAGCTTAGTGGTTATGAATTGTAGAATGTATAAAATGATAACGTAAAGAAATGTATGTGGTAATGAAATTTATTCAAACATAAGGAATATAATTATGTTGTTTTGATCTAAAGAAGAGTTGCAATAGTTCATTCTCATCACTTGGTGGATTATGAGGAGGGCCCACTCAAAATATGCCTAGTGATATTTCCATGTTTTCATTATGTTAAAGTATTTCTACTTATATAGTATTTTGTTATGTGCTTTGTCTACTTGTTTGATTGTTCTGTGAATGGTTGATTTGCCTTGTTATCTTATGACAGTCATTTCATAATTATAATTCTTAAAATTAAAAATAAATCTGCAAACTTGCTTGTGATTTAGTAATAACATTATATCTAAGTCTATTTGGTTCATGTGGTAATTTATATACATCTATACTATTTGATTTATTTAAAATATAGGATTAGTTTCTACAAAAAAGCATTATTTGTTCTATAGCAGACAATCTTTGTTCATGTAGTACAATAGTTCCTGTAGTTGGAGCTGATTGTTCCTATTGCACTTCTTGTGGGAAATTTAGAATAAAATCTTAGATAAAATTTTAAGTTCTAGTAAGTTAAATTGCATTCCATTATACTCAATTTACTACCTCTAGCCCTTGAGCAAACAACCACATCTTTCACAATTTTATGCTCTGGATTGACATAGGATTGAATTGAATTGTGAACCTGAATACTGATACATAGACTTGAAATTATTATCTTCAATTTTGTCCCAACATTTTGGTGTCATTGTTGGGGAAAGGTGTTAAAGGCCTGCTAACCTAGTAAGTTGAATTAGGACCAGTACATCACGAAGAAATTCCATGCAATTGTTGACTTTGCCTAGGAAACTACCCTTGATTTGCACTATATTAAGTCATATAGATACATGAGTCATGTAAGAGATGAAAAGGTATATTTTTCAATCAAATTGTTGGAAGTAGCTTAACAAAACAAGAAAAAAGGCCACAATTTGAGAAGAAACATCAAAGAATAAGCTAGTTGAACGAGATCTTGAAAAGTGCATGATTGAGTCAACCACCATTGAATCTGATCTTGAATCACCACCTAGTGCTCCCTTAGTGTAACTTGAAAAACCCGAATCTTCAAAAGAATCTTTTAAAATATTACTCCTGAGTTTTCCAAACTATTTGCAAAATCATAAGAATTGCGAAGAGGTAGACCTTTGAAAAAGAAGCCATTTTCACCTTATTGGACATCTTGGGCATTTGAAACAATGGATGATGCAAATAAAAATAACAATAACAATGACTGAGCCTTGGTCAATAATGATCCCATTATGTTTGAATTTCCTATGGTTAATTCGAAAGAGGAAGCACCCATGAAAAAACATACCCCATTCAACTCTCCCAATTTTTGGAGGACTTTATGTTGAGGATCCTAACATGTTCTTATTATTTGAATTTGATGTGTTGTGTTGTAGCTATGATTACCAAAGTGATTCTCAAAAGATTAAGCTTTTCCCATCTACATTAAAGGATGTTGCATTATGGTGGTTCATGGGGCTTGGACGACATTCTATCTGTATGTGGGATATTATGGAGCGATTTTTTGATGAAATATCATGACTATTGCAAGACAAAGGAAGTTTGAGATGAAATATTTCAAATGACACAACAAGAAGAGGAAATATTGGAATACTTCTTTGAATGATTATCATTTAGTCTTCAAAGAAATGCTTTTTCTTTGAGGATTTTGTGACGAAAGTATGGATTCTTTAAATCGTATAGGTGGTGGAGACATTTCTAAATTAGGATTTGATGAAATTTATGATATTTGCAGGAACTACTAAAGATATCACTGATCTATATGAAGTTATTATGGGAAAACATACTTTTCAAGGAGGCACTATAGGTATTACCAATTGAGAACTAGGTACATTACTTGACTTGAAAACTAATGTTTCAAGTCACATGGAGAAACAAATTGATTCTTTATATACTCATAAAAATAGGAAGAAGCTGAAAAAGTAATTTTCATTTTTTGTCCTATTTGTCATAAGAAATACTCTACTGAAGAATTCCCTTACAATAAAACAAAAATTTCTTCCCTAGAGGATGTTAGTAGGAACACCACCTTACGACCTCTACCAGTAGATATGGAAAAATTGTAATTTACATAAGAACCTTTTTATTATATGGCTCAATGGAGGCCTTGGCCACCTCGAGCTATGCCATTAGGTATGATCAATAATTTTAATACACCTTAAAACATGGGGTCTGGTAGTCAATCTAGCTCTTTCCCTATTCAACATGGGTGGTATGGAGGTTGGAAACAACTATTGGAATATGAAGTCAATTTTATTTTTATTCCAGTAGTGACAGATAGTCGACATTGATATCTATACAAATGAAGGTTGTAGTGACGAGGAATCCTAAGGGGGCTATCATAGCCCCTTGCACGCCGAAGGTGTTTTCCATTAGGCAACCACGTCAAAGGTGTTTTCGACGAGGCCAAAAAAAATTTGGGACTATTTTCAGCCGTTTTACCAAATGTTCGACATGTAGTTGTATGAGCCGCACTTTCTATTTTTGGAAAGTTGTGTTCAATAAGGACTCTGCAACTCATATTTCTCATACTCTGTTGAAGTCACGTTTTATGTAACTTTTTAGAAGATTGTTGTAATTGTAAATTTCCTAAGAAATAAAATATGAAAGATTTTTGCCCATGGTTTTTTCTTGGTATAATTTTCCTAGGTTTTCCATGTAAATATTGTGTTAATATTATGCTTATTATTTTTCTCTATTTTTTACACTGTAAAATTTTCTTACAACAACCTCTATTCTATTCATAGTGGTCAAATCAATAACAACATGCTCCACAACCATGGCAACAAGCATGAATGACATCAACACCATAATTTCCACAATACCCATCATATCCAACCCCACTTATTATCAACCCATTCCAACAATCACAACAACAATTTATACCAAAAATACCACCAACATCTAGTAATAAGCCATCCAATCCATCACAACCACCAAAGAAAACACTAATTCTTGCTCAACCAACATCGAATCCAAGCAATAAGGTGACATAAATTGTTTACAAGAATGAGGTTGCAAGATATCCTACTTATCTTATCAATGCACTAGATATTAATGGGTTACAAATTAGGTCAAGAAAGGCTCTTCAAGGAGTAACATGTTCTATAATCATGGAACTTGAGGAGTCACAAAAAGAACTTGGAGAAACTCAACATGGTTTATAGAAAACAAAAACACAACCACCACTACCTCCATATCCTGATTGATTCCATCCCCAATCAGTTCAAAAGGAAATGCCTCAACCTAAATTTGATCTTATTAATAAGTTGTGAAATGTCAGTTTTAAATTCCCCTTTTGCAAGAAATCAAGGATATTCCTATCTACACTAAGATAGTTTGAGAGCTATGTACTTGAAACAAAAAAAGAAACAAGATCCTAAAATCTTTCAAGCTATTGGACAACTTGCAGATCTAATGCTTAGGAGTATTAGAATTCCTAAGCATTTTGATCTAGGCAGTCTAATGATTAAGTATGTGTTGATCATGTTAGCTTTCCAAATAAATTTATTGAATTAGGTGTTGTTATAAATGTTATGACTAGTGAAATTTATAAAAAAAATATCTTCAAGAATTAAGGCCTACACCTACAGTTCTTCAAATGGTTGATAGATCTTTAGTAAAACTTGAAGGCATGATTGAAGATATTATTTATGTTGAATCTTGGGAATATCCAATTGACTTCATGGTTTTGTAGCCCAAAATGAAGTTGGGGGGATATCCCTTGATCTTGGGGTGACCTTGGTTGGCTATTGCGGATGCTTTCATTAATTGTCAATCAGGTAATATGGTTATCTCTAATGGTGAACAAAAGAAACAATTGGCATTGTATCCATCGGCACAACCTTTCTTAGAAACAGATAACCCACTATGGGTTGATAGTGATTTGGATGAATCTTTTCCTATTTTAACAATCGATCAAAGTCTTTATTTTCCATAACCATTTGATGATGTTATTATTGTTAATTTATTTCAAAATAAGTATTCATCCAATCATGTTTTGGAAGGAATATTAGTTCACTCTTGTATAAATGATAGTTGTCCATTTGGGAATTTTCATTTAATAGGTGATTTACAATCCTTACAACATTTTATTACACTACACCAATTACTACCACACAATTTTTTATAGAGCCCATTTCTATTTATTGAAACGTCTATTTCAAATCCATTATCCACTTCACAATTAGTAGCTATAGATTTACCTTCACGTTTTCAATCTCAAGCAATGGGAATTTTACTAGGACACAGACTTAACATCAATCCACAATTAAACACTACACAAATTAATGAATTTATTTCAATGCTACATACTCACAAAGATGCATTTGCATGGGAATATCAAGATATGTGTGGTACATTCATCCCAACACTTGTACTCACCATATCTATATGGAATAAAGTAGATGTACAGTGAAGAAACCACAACAAAGATTGAATCCCATTTTAGGTGAAATTGTTAAAGAAGAATTGCAAATATTACTTAATATGGGTTTCATTTATCTAATTTCAGATAGCCAATGGGTTTCTCCTAAGAAAAGTGGTAAATGGCATATTTTTGTTGACTATAGAGATCTTAATAAAGCAACAAAAAAGGATCATTTTCCATTGCTTTTTATTAATCAAGTGCTTGATACTCTTGTAGGGAAAAAGTTATTTTCTTTCTTGGATGGTTTTGGCAGATATAATTAAATTCGAATCACACTTGAGGATTAGGATAAGACCACCTTTACTTGTCCTCAGGGGACATTTGCATATAATTTGTTACCCTTTTTATTCATACTCTTTTTGTGGTTCTACTCTTGATACATGTTGGTTTATTGTTCTCATGGTGGCTTGTACCTTGTTTTTTTTCATTTTGGAGAGGGAGAGGGAAAGCAAGAGGAAGAGATGGGTTTTGTCCAGATGGTTTGAGAGTATGGTTGGTTATTTGTGGTGGAAAAATTTGGTGCATATCATTGGAGGGAGTGATAGGGAGAGATGGAGAGATAGATATAACTTAGGAAAGATAAAGAGAGAGAGAGAGAGAGAGAGAGAGAGAGATAGAGAGAAATATATAGAGAGAGAGAGATGGAAGGAGAGAGGGAGAGGAGAAATAGAGATAGAAAGAGGGAGAAAATGAGAGAAGGGAAGATGGAGAGATAGACAGATAAATATATTGGAAGTGATATATAGAGAGAAGTGATTCATATATGGAGGGATATCCATCTAGTAACATTTATTATTACCTATGCTATAGTGAAATTTAATATAATGTAATCTATATATACCTAGGTATATTATATTTATCATTACTATCTCTAATATAGTGAGGGAGAGATACATTGAAATAATTATTATATATTATTATTAGGTATATTATAGTAATTATAGTATCCACGCCTCTTATATTATATTTTATTAATATATAATTATATACTATAGTGAATATATAATAGGTATATATGTGTATCCATTATATATTGATATGGTATATTAATATATCTCTATATAGTATAATATATAACTATAATTATCTCTATAATTGTAGAGAGGATACTTGACAACGTGTTATAAATGCATTTAAATGCAAGGACATGGTAATAAATCATGAAAACTTGTGTTAATTTAGCAATAAGTAAGATTCAACCAAATTTAAATTTGAATTGAATATTTGTGTAGGTATGGATTAGTGGGATATAAATTTATTATAATGTTTCAAAACAAATAAGTGGTAGAGTAAAATACTAGCTCAATATACAAAGAGGGAGAGGGGGAGGGGGAAAGAGATAGATAGATAGATAGATAGATAGATAGGGAAAGAGATAAAGAGATAAGGAGATAGAGGTAAAGAAAGATATAGATAGAAAGAGATAGAGAGGGGAGAGATAGAAATAGAGAGAGAGAGAGAGAGATTGACCTTGTGTACCTTATCTTGTTTGCACTTGTTTCTCACCTTTGGGAGTCTTTAATTACACTATGTCATTTTCCTTTTACCCATACTTGCTTTGCTTTAATTTCACATACAACCTTATGATTGTGTAGATACTATTTTGATTATATGTTCTTGAATGTTGAAACCCTTTGAGGTCAATTCTTGTTAATGTACATACAACCTCGCACCCTTCTAATGACTTTTGTGTGTTGATAATCATGAGCTAAAATGAATGTTCAAAGATATCTCTCAACATATTTATTAAAGATATATATGCTAGTTAAAAATAAACAAGAATTGACATGGTTATGTTAATTTCACTATTACAAATATATGTCTACTAATTATTATTAATTCTTCTAAACAAAACTGTTGTGACCATCATATTCTTAACTCACATTTAATTTGTACATCTTTCACCAATGAGAATTTTATTTTTTAATATGTTTGTATTCTAATATCTAATCAAAATAAAATATTAATAAAATGATTTTTCTAGACTATCATTGGATTTCTATTTTGAAGTTACGAGCAACAAGACTATTTGAGGTGACATGTAGCCTAACAAAAAGTAAGAAATGGGGACAAGACCTAACGTCCACTTGTCAAGAATCACACTTTATTCTTAGATAAATATCCATACCATATTCCAAAGCTCCCAATCCATACCATGTTCCAAAGCTCCCGTTTTTGCACACATAGGTAGAATATTGGAAAAATTTATGAGATTTGGCTTTACACCTACTAATTGCATTTTCTTAGAATTTTGTAGAACTTTTTTAACAAATTTATATTGTACAATTATGGTATGTCATGAGGCAATATTTGTGTGAAGCACCCTATCAAACATTTCACTCCCTAATTCTTTTAAAAAAAAGTCATTTATGTGGTCTTGCCTCTTGGTGAAGTATTTTGTGAGAACTATGGTTCAAATGAAATTGATTCTACCTCTAGTTTTTTCTACTTGCCTATTAATTTCAATTGAGTTCTAACACTTTTACATCATGTTCCATGAAATAAAAAAACACTGTTGCATGTGATGGCTTGTATAATTTGTGTGAATCACTTTAGTGGATTGTTAATAGAAACCAGTGGAATTTGGGTTACTAGTTTATAAATTTTACCAACAATTAGGGGGCACTAAGGTTTTATAGGGCTTGCCATTAAAAATGTGGGAACAAATTCAAATCAAGAAAAACTTGTGTGATCAATTATACTAATTTGCAAGTGCAGTAAGTTGATTGTGATACTTCATCTTTTGGTTGTTCCATTTTTCTATAGTAGGTGGACTTAAACATTGGAAATGCTTTGATAGAAATGTATGGAAAATGTGGAAGCATAGACAAGCACATGAACTGTTTAACAAAATTCCTCAAAGAATGTGGTCTTATGGAATGCAATGTTTGTAAAATATATGCAAAATAGATTTTACAAAGATTCTCTCATAATCTATGACTATAAATGGTTGACCTTCTTGCTCGTGCTTGTTGTCTTAGGGAAACCCTAAAACCTATCATTATGATGCCATTTAAACTTGTGGTGGTTGTGTGGATTTGTTTTCCTGGTGCCTACAAATCACATATGAATATAGGCTTAGGAGTATTTACAACAACACTACATTTTGGTTTGGATCCTAAATATGTTGCAACCGATGTTCTTTTCTTAAACATCTTTGTAGAAGTAGATAGGTGGCATAAGGTGAAAATGGTAATGAGATTGATGAATGATAAAGGAGTTAAGAATATCCTTGGATGTAGTGGGATTAAAAGCCATAAAATGGTGGAGACAAATCACATCCACAAACATGGGAGATGACAAAAACATACATATAATTTACTAATAGAGGGAAAAAACTTATTCACCTGACAACAATCTACGGTTATATGGCTCGACCAAACCAGTCAAAAAGCATGTTGAAGAATTAAAGTAATTGAACAATCTGAGCTTATTAAAACATGATAAGAAACATCAAAAACACTTCTACAAAATGCCCAAAGCTTGAAAATAAAAAATCAACACCTTGATATTTATCCATCTCAAGCCATTTCATTAATCAAAACAATGTACAATGTTAACTATAGAAAATTGGAGAATAATCTGATATTGTATTTTCTACTTGTTGAAAAAGTATGGATCAAAAGATCCTTAAATACATGTCTAGACAAGTGTGTCTCTTGAATCAGACATCACTCTTTGTAACAAAAAAAAGTTTATATTTTAACACCCCCCCATAAACTTTATTTTATCACACAACTTAACTAGATGATGGGGGACACCTATAATAAATAGGTTTGTTAGCTACCCATGTACAAATAAAAAGTATTTAACACCAATGTCTTCTTGAAAGTATGAAAAATTAACCTTCTAAATTGAATAGCTTTGACTACTTTTGTCCATCTTTGTCCATGGTAAGACCTTCTCCATAGTTAGCCGATAGGCTATATATTGGATGGGCTTTCAGCCGGAAACAAGTCTCACGCCGCAAAACTGCTATGGTTTTCCATCAAACTTTTTCCTGGAAAGCAGATAAACTTCACCGTGGAAGGCTGTGTCAGAGGCTGTGTCAGAGGCGAGTTGCAGTTGTGGGAAGGCTGTGTCAGAGGTGAGTTGTTGGTACTTCTACCGTCTTCGAATTAAATGCAAAACTACCGATTCCCCAGCTGTTGGAGGACTGTTGGAGGTCGGTTTGAATGAATTGAATTCCTGTACAGTCTGAAATATCATTCACCAGCTGGTAAGAAGCGTACAGCAATTTCAACCGCCATCAAATCCCGCAAATATCAACCGCCATCAAATTTCCACCCTACTCATTTACTGCTGTTGGCAAATATCTGATAAATCACCGCTTATTTTGCTTATAAGAAGAATGAACCCCACCTTTGATTGAGACCAGTACTCAAAGCAACCATATTTCTTGCACCACATTGCACACAGAGATTACGCTGAAGACAGGGGACGCATCAGAACAAAGAATCTACACAGATTGTAGACCACACACCACACAGTGCACGGTAATCTCCACCTTATTCCTTCTTATTCCTTCTTATTCCCACTCACCTGCAATGGAATTCAGGCTGGTTTGAGGCAAGCATTTAAAAAGAACTCCATTAACAAAGGAATAGATTTGCAAAACTTTAATTAGTCATAAACATCACTAACCTCCATACTGTACATGCAAACACAGTTAATTAAACACTATATTAGAAAGCTGAATCAAACATAGTTTGTGAATGGATTAGAGAAAAATTTGCATTTAAGCTTGTATAGAGTGTCTTAGCCGGACTTGTGGTACATCCTCTGTATTTATACACTTCTCTTTAATTCCAGCAGCCCTTAACAAATCAGGAAACAACAGAGAAGAGGAGATTCCACCATCTGTAGAGAATGGCATTCCACCCAACTAAGATGAAAATGCAGTGAAAGACAAAACAAGGTGAATCATCCATTCCCTTTACATCTCAAGCACATAACTTGGGTGCCTAAGAATTCAACACAGATCAAAACAATAGAAATGCCTTTAGGTGTAAGTTATATGTAATTGAAGTTTTCATCATTATGTTGCAGCACTCTCTAAAAAACAAACAGTAGAAAATTTCACAAAATCGAAAAAGAAAAAACAATGGTGAAACAAAATAATTTAATGTCTCTACTCTATGCATTTTACTTCAAAAATAAAATTACAAATAGTGGGCCTGTAAGAAAATACCTTGGAAAGCAACATTCACTTCAACTGCAAAATTTCTTCAACGCCAGTGGTAAAAGGAATGGAGGGTTAACAGCCATTGCCTTAAAATGAAAGGGTTTGCATTGCAATAGGTACCGCGCGGTGAAGCAGCTTGAAACTGGTAGAACTAATTGCTTGAAGGTTCGCCCCTTCTTAATTAAAAGAAATAACCCAACGCCACTGTAAAAACAATAAAAGGTTAGCAGCCATTGAGTAATAATGAACGGGTTTTAATTAAGATAGCGCATGAAGCATAAAAGTAGAAATTACCTTCACCTTTCTGATGTTTCCTTGCTCTCCTCCTGTCATAACCGCCATTGCCATTTCATTCAAAAGAAGACCGCTTGAAAAAGCCATGGAAAACAGGCAAATAGGAATACACAGAGACGCAAGCTATTTTAACTCGCATGCAAAATCCCGAAAGTTGAGGTAAAATTAATAGTAGTGCGCAAGCTAACGACAGCTAGTACGATTTTTATCGATATGAATGATCCTTTTATTTTTAGAAGTGACACAAGGATGTAGTACTGGTTGCCTTAAGTTTCACCCAGTTAAACGGTGCTCCGTACGTTCGCGTTAAAAATAGGTTGCCCGAAATAGGGTGACGCGTAGAATAAAAGGGAGAGGCACTTAGCATATTTATATAAAGACGTGGCACAAAGGTGTTTGCGGGCATATCTATGATGCATTAAATATCATTAAATTCGCCTTTGTGTTGGGCTACTAGATCTTGCCCTCTTGCTTCTCACCCATTTTCCTGCAATTCCTTAACCACTATACAATAGGTGTAGATGCATCCTTTACGAGCTCCATTAATATGCGCTATAATACATGAATGTGGTTGTGCAAGGCACGTGTGAGGTGATAGTTTTCCACGTATCAACCATTCTAAAACAAATGGCCTGGAAGGGATGACATCTAGAACAGTAGGCCTTTCCACCATTGATATGGTGACACAGATTGAGCAAGAAACAAGGCAAAGCTACGCAGATTAAAACAAAGCAATTACTACTTGTATATTTATATTGTTGTATAGTAAGAAAATAATCAGTAATTTGTTATATTACTTAAAAAATAATCTAGAGTGGTAATTACGTTGGAAATTTGTTAATGCATATTTCTGTTTAGATGTTGTATTTTATTAAACTTTTGATATGTTGTTTTAAAAACAACAGGTTAGAGTTACTCAATATACTATAAAGAGAAGTTTATTTAAATGTTTTCCCCGCCACCTATGGTTTCCACTCCTCCAAACTCTTCGTTCTAATCTTGCAAAGCTATATTTTATTGATGCTTTGATTTTTTAATCTGCCAAAGCTATATTTTATTGATGCTTTTATTTTTTAATCTGCCAAAGCTATATTGAATAAAAAACTTAATATTGTGAAGACTTTTTATTATACCAACCTATATTGAATAAAATATTGTGAATAATTAAAGTAATTGCAAGTGATTTAAAAAAAAAAAATCTTAAAATAAATCATATTCTAATATTTTTAAGTAGCTCTTATTAAAAATAATTATGAGTTTGCATTCTACATAATTATCAACCATTACAGTTTTTTAGGTGATTTTAAAATTTTTTAAAAAATTTTAATATTCCTTAGATCAAATCATATTAAACTTACCTTAGATTGAGGGAAGTTTGCATAAGGTAAACTATAAATTATGGTCAAAACTCCCTTTTTGCTTAATGCTAAAATGATCGCTTTTTTTTAGAGCTTAAAGTATCAAGCCCAAGATATGTGCCTCCACGTTAATTGATATGACTGAAATTAATATATCAAGTAAATTATCATTTTTCTAACTTTTTAGTTATTCATAATTTCCATTCTAACTTTTGAGTTATTCATAATTTCCATTTGAAAAGAAAGAAAATAATAAAAAAAATATAAAAAGAAAATATGCATTTGTAATAGGAATTATTTTTTATATAATTGATCAATATTTTAAAAATTTGATATTGTTTAGATTAATTTTTTTTTAAAATGATAAAGACCTAAAATATATCATGAAGATAAAATGATATGTTTTCACTTCTATATATTAGGTAAAAATAAAATAGAAATAAAAAAAAATATTTAATTACGTCTTACTTATTATATTTAAATAATCTTTTATTTAGAACTAACTCTAATAGTATACAGATTTATAATTATATTTATTTGACTTTGTTATATTTGATCCCTTTTAGACAAATAGTTTACAAATAGTTTACAAATATACTATAGATACATTATGCAAACTTGTCTTGCATAGTGTAACTTTTTGTTTTTTTAATTATTTTTACTACATTTCTATTATAAACACTTATAAACAAACTTATATGTAGTATTCATATTATATTATATTTCTTTTAGTATTTACATTTCTATTATATTATTCTCACTCAATTTGTACTATATCATGCAAACTCTTTTTTAACTCAATTTCTATTATAGACACCTATCACTCCATTAGGAAAACACCCACCCGTATGATTGAATCCAACAAGAACCCAAACTTATATCCATAAAAGCAAAGTAACAAATATTTATTCTAAATTTGGTTTTCAATGATGTCCAGATCACAGTAATGGACCACCTAACATCCCTTTCGAATCATTATTTCTTTTTAAGACATTATCTTAGATTAACATGCAACTAACATTTACGATCCACTGGAATCCCTTTCCAATATTTATTAAATTTTAAGAAACTATCTTAAATTAGCATACAAATTAACATTTGTTAACTTCTTTTATAAATTCTTACTTATTCTTCTATGTATAAGTTTTACCACTTGTTTATGATATTAAACATACAGTATAATGTTTATCATTTTAAAAATGTAATCTCATTCAGGAATGGACAATTCACATCAACCCAACGAGATCATTGAAATCTCGAGCGGTTCCAATGGCCCTATTTTGTCAACCAACTCTTCACCGTCAATCAATTGCAATGCAACTTCTACAAGCCACATTCAAGCTTTTGCAAATGACATTACTATTAGTTGCCTTGACCTGGTACAACAAGCAAAGGCCACTGCTCGAAACATCCAAAGTGTGCAAGAATGTGACATTAACTCAATGGAAGTTACAGTACATGAATTCCACTCAACTTGTCAGAAGTTGGGTTCCTTTTGCACTTTCCTCCGTGAAATGAAAGCAGATGAGCTTTATGGACAAGGTGGTTCTGCCTACATAAAAGAAGCATTCCAGAACTACTTGAATGATGTTTAATACACTTTCCCCTTCTAACTATGTATATAGTATGTGATATAACCATGTAACTACAGTTTTTACCAACTTATGGATAGTTGGAAATTTTGTAAATCCCAAAAAGAAATGTAAGCTTCAATATACTATGATTAAGGCACTTTGATACGTGATAAAATATACAATATGTCATTTACTACAATACCATGTAACACGCTTTTGCTTCATAAATATATACAGACAGTATGTGCTACTTGTTATCATATTAGAGCTTTTTTCTTTCCTATATGTTTCAATTCCAAAAAACAAAAAAGATATCTTTGATTACATATAGTGAAGAATAGTAGTTTACTATAATATATCGTGAACAAATGCTATGTCCCCTTCAATAGTTGTCTCTTTGTTGCACCTACATTCCTTACAATAAACTACTTTTATAAATAAAGTCCATTCTTCTAAAATATACCACATTTGTAGTATATTAGTTTTACATAATAACTCTTTGAGTAATATATTGTATTTGTGTTTCTTATGGTCTTCTAAATTTACTGAGATTTAAATGAGATGATATTGTATAATAGCATAAATGTCTTAGGCTCATTCACTTAACATAATTACTATAACCTATAGTTAGATTTCCTAATTCCATTGCACCTCAAATGAATAGCACAATTGCAGATGAAGTAGCTTTCTTTAAAATTTTACTATATGTTCTTTCAATGTTTATCCCTTGCTAATAGTACGGTACTGTTATATTCACTTATTCCAAATCAACTTTCTGCTTGTGATGTTAGTATTTATCTTCTTATTTGCAATTTCCTCTTGCGATGTTTATTTAATCTGCACACTTTACTTCTATTATTGTCCCCCCCCTCTGTTATTCTAGAACTTTTATTTGGTTTATTTAAATCGTCATTTCTTTTTGTCCACACACTTTACCTCCTCCTATAGCACAACCCCCTCACACCTTAGTATTTACTTTGCCTTATTTCTCTTTTTTTCCCTATCCACACCCAGCTATCATTTTTTTCCAATTTAAAAAAATCTTCAATTTCTTGTACTTGTACACCCATTCTCTTCAACTCCCTCCATTCTTTGGCTGCGGTATGTTTTTGTTTTTGTTTTTCTCTATTAAATCTACAAATTTATTTTTTTATTTAAGTGAAGCTGCTAATATATTGGATATCTTCAATATCCCTACAGGTTGAAGTATATATATTAGCAATACAACAACCTACTTCCAAAGGCCAATACTTTCATATACATACCTATAAAGAATCACATTTACAGGTATTATTCTTAAACTACTTTTACACAATGTAAATCTTTTTTACAGTGTAATATAAAGTAATGATTGCATGGTCACAGTCAACTAGATTATGGCTTTTGCATTTATTATCAAATTAGTTAGCTATACTTTGTTGGGTACAAGAGATATGCATTTCCTACTTTACAAAGTATGCTTTTATATGTCGTTTATAATAAGTAATAGCTGTCACCTACAATTTATTTTTGCAAGGTTTCGTGGGCTTTCTCATCACAATGTATTCTTTGACTGAGAATGCAATTAAGTTGATCAATGATGGAAACGTAGACTTCCAACCCTATCTACAAGCAATAGATATCTCAATGTTTGGCCATGGGCCTAAACCAACAAATCGCTATATGGTAGAACTCTCTGATGGGGTGCACAAGCGGAAGGGTACACTTCCAAAACAATACAACCACTACATAGATTCTGAAGAGCTCCAAAAGGGCTCTATACTTAAACTCATTAAATACAGTTGCCCTATTATTTGCGATTCAATGTAAGCCACAATATTTCAATGCTCTTCTACAATATGGAAAATCATAAGTTACAAATTATCATTTTTGGAATCCGCTATGTCAAATCGTGCCCTATTGATATTACTTCTTTATTGTACACTTATAGGTGGATTGTCATATCAGAATTAGAAATCACAGGTTTGCAGCAACATATCATTGGCCAACCCGCCTACCTTTCTGAAGAACAAACCGAACAAGAACATGCCACATCTACAAGCCTTGATAACAATATTATAGTACCACAACAACCTCTTGTGATAAAATATTCCTTGACTGGAAATGCAATCAAGATGATGAATAATGGAAAGCTAGACTTGCAACCCCATCTACAAGTACTAGAGTTTGCACTATTTGGCCATGGCCTTGAACTAGGTGATCGATATAGAGTAGAGCTCTCTGATGGGGTACATAAGCAGAAGGCTACACTTCCAAAAAAGTACAACCAGTACATAGCTTCAAAAGAACTCCAGAAGGGATCGATACTTAAACTCATTAGCTACAAATGCTCTGTTCTTTGTAATTCAAGGTTAGCCACCATATTTCCATGCTCTTCTACAAATTTCCAAATAATATCTTCTAGCTTACCATATTTTAACCATTATGTCGCAGTTGTTCTTACTCAAAATACTTATTTATTTAAACTTTTTAGGTGGATTGTCATCTCCGAAATAGAAATCACATGTTTGCAGCATGATATCATTGGTCACCCTGCCTATCTATTTGAAGAACAAGCCCGCCAAATAAATGCTACAAGCTCAACTGCACCATCTACAAGCATCAGTAAAAGTGGTATTGCAGCAAAGCCACCTTCTCACAAGACACTTTTTGGATTGTTCTCATCCCCACAAAAGAAAGACATTCCCTCCAATACTACTCCTATTAGAAATTTGAATCCATTCCAGACAAGGTGGCTTATAAAGGGTCGTGTTACCATGAAAAAACAAATGCACCACTTCAACACACAAAAGGGACAAGGGAAAGTCTTTTCATTTGATATTATTGATTGTGAGGGCACTAAAATACGTGTAACTTGTTTTAATGAAGTTGTAGACCTTCATTACCTAAAAGTTCAGTCTGGAGAAGTATATACAATATCTGGTGGAACTATTAAGTCAGCTAATAGGATGTTCAACAAACTAAATAGTCAGCTTGAAATTTGTTTAGTTGAGGATTCCAAAATTTCTCTCTCAAAAGATGACCTTGCAATTCCCAAACATAGGTTCTCTTTCACGCCCTTTAAGGAAATTTTACAACTAAACAATAATATCCTTGTTGATGTTATTGGAATAGTCATATGTGTGGATCCTAGCTCAACCATAAGGAGAAGGGATGGGACTGAAGTTCTTCGAAGAAGCATCAAATTGATAGATATCTCTTCATCTACAATTAATATTACTTTATGGGGTCCAACTACTGAAAACGAAGGAAAACAACTACATGAAATGTATCACTTAAAACATGTTGTTGTGCTTGCAATTAAAAATGGTCGTGTCACTGAGTATAATGGAAAGGTCATAAGCACTTTGGCAAGCACCCACCTATTCATAAACCCAACAATAGAGGAGGCAAAACAGCTCGCATCATGGTTTGAACAGAATGGAACTAATGTCACTCCATCTAATACACAACTGTTGGATGGACCTCTTCTGCTGGCGAGGAAAACAATTGTTGATATTCAACAACAAACTACCAATGTGAAACAGACTTTCCAATGCACTTTAAAAGAAACCGTGCAATTCATAAAAACAAATTCATTATGCTATCCATCTTGCCCCCTTGAGTTAGATGGAAAACAATGTAAAAAAAAGGTTGTACAAAATGATGATCAAACATGGTATTGTTCCAAGTGCAAAGCTACAACTACTACATGTACCTACAGATACATACTCCAACTCAAGATTACAGATCATACAGGAATATTATGGACTGTTGCTTTTGAAGAACCAGCCACCAAACTTCTTGGAATATCTGCAGATAATTTATACATGCTACAATTCAATGCTAGAAAAGAAACTAAAGTTGAGCCCATAGTAAAAGGGGTGTTATTCAAGCAATTTATCTTCACAATCACAAATTCATATGACACAAGTGCTGCTCAACCACGGGTAAAATCAACAATCACAAAGGTGGATGAGATAGATTTTTTTGCAGAGAATTCACTCATCTTGAGTGGAATCACTGATGTATGTCATATTGCTAATGCTTAGAACTAGCTCAAGCACTTATGTAATGTATATACAACTTTGAAGCATCTTATATAGTATACTTTATATACTTTTGACACAAGTGCTGCTCAACCATGGGTAAAATCAACAATCACAAAGGTGGATGAGATAGATTTTTTTGCAAAGAATTCACTCATCTTGAGTGGAATCACTGATGTATGTCATATTGCTAATGCTTAGAACTAGCTCAAGCACTTATGTAATGTATATACAACTTTGAAGCATCTTATATAGTATACTTTCTATACTTTTGACACAAGTACTTCTCAACCACGGGTAAAATCAACAATCACAAAGGTGGATGAGATAGATTTTTTTGTAGAGAATTCACTCATCTTGAGTGGAATCACTGGTGTATGTCATATTGCTAATTCTTAGAACTAGCTCAAGCACTTATGTAATGTATATACAACTTTGAAGCATCTTATATAGTATACTTTCTATACTTTTGACTGCATAAATGGAATCTCAAAGTCACATGTGTATTGAATATATTTATATTAGGGATATTATATGATTAATCTCTTCCACAAATTTACTTATGTACTAAGAGGACATGAATCATATCTCAAGTAATTTTTAAAAATATAATGATTGACGAACTTGTCTCATGAATGTTTAGCTTCTCAATTTTGTAAGTATTTATAATTGTACATTTGATGATTGTAGTTCATATTTTCTTTACAGATGGAAACCTCCACCCCACAAAACATACAATGTCGTAAAAGAAGCCGTAACTACTATATTCAACATCAAGAAGAAATTAGCATTCGTCGTCATATGCAACGCATAGGAAAACAAACAATACAATCCAACACACCAAACTCCTTTATGTCAACCCAAAACAACATTGAACCATATAAAAGTACACCATATGAAACAATCCACTCTCTTCAACAACAACCGACAAGCTTACCACAAACAAAAAATTTATTTTTAGAGGCTTCCAAACGATTTCGATCAAGACTAGATAAACTATCTAACTTGGCAACCTGTACAATTTGCCATGAATGCTACCCAGGCATGCACACGAACTCAACACAGAGTGGTCCAATTTGTTTAAGATGCTCTCGTGAGAAAGGAAGACATCGCTTCTCATCAACCAATTTTATGGACCCAGGAGTACAACCATATGAACTACAAACACTAACACAAGTCGAAGAAATGCTTATAGCAAGAGTCAATCCGATAATACAGGTAACACATGCTCGTGGAGGCCAATACAAATATAGCGGCCACACAATTTGTTTCCCGCAAGATATCAAAACCATAGCAAAATACCTTCCGCATAAAATTGCAAACTTGGATGTGTTGGTGGTTCGCAGAACCAATTCAAGGCGAGAACATTATGATTGCTACGTAAGTAGGCCTCATGTGTGGGCTGCACTAAAATACAAAGTTGCAAACGACCCTTACTACAAAGATGTTGAGGTCGACTTTGCATCTCTTGAGGAACTCCCCAATACAAATACAGACATTTCAAGTATGCTTCATAACATTATTGCTGAAAATGATGATATGGTACTACCAAACAGTGCATCAACATTTGACACAGAACTAGTAGACAATGAATCCACTTGCTCCTCATCATTTATGACTAGGTTACCTAATAAACGTCGTGAACTAGAAATCATAAAAGAAACATTGCAAGTTAGAGATCAAAATGATACCATTATTGATTGGCCAACACTTGAGACGTCACCAGTTAATGAATACAATACAGAGGGCCTTTTAGACATGGCTTTTCCTTCACTTTTTCCTAATGGTAGAGCACTACATCTACAACCTCGCTATAGACAAGTTGAAATGCATGAATATGTGTTGCACCTAATGAGGTTTCATGATAATAGATTTGGAAGGCATCCAAGGTTTAGATATTTTGTCTTGAACCTATTGATGCGCCATCGAAGCCAAGGTGTTGCCTCTGTTTTTGTCAAGAAAAATGTCGAGGACTGCATACCAATAACGATAGATAGTCTTCGTCTCCATATACAACAGTTACCTGATACTAAAATAGCTGAACAATTGATGCATTATGGATCCTCCCTTAGAGGCACAAGAGCATATTGGAATAACTGTCGTGGAGAATTGTCACAAATGATCCACCAAATAGGCTCCCCCACACTATTCTTCACATTAAGTGTTGCTGATACCAAATGGCCTGATTTACACCAATTGTTTTCAAAGGGGGTAACACCAACATTGAGAAACAATAAAGATCGCATAGATAACATTGTTACAAACCCACATACCACCTCCTTATACTTGCATCAAAGATTCACAATATTTCGTGAAGAAGTCTTACAAAAGCTTTACTGTTCAACAGACTACTGGTATAGATATGAGTGGCAACATCGAGGTTCTGCACATGTCCATGGATTCCTTTGGATTGAAGGTGCACCAAACATGGACAAACTTGACTGGACCAATCATGCAAATGTTGAAATAGCAAAAACATTCTTTGACAAATATGTTAGTGCTTGGAATCCTCGAAATCTAGCAGATAGGAACAATACATGCCATCGATCTTCACAAGACGATCCATGCTTATTAACAACACCTGAAATCTTAGCTACAGATATACTTTCCGATTATGAACATTTAGTAAACCATGTCCAAAGACACACCAAATGTTCATAATCAACTTGCCTTCGAAAGAAAGGAAACACCTTTGAGTGCCGATATAAAGTGCCCTGGACTGAATGCGCAACCTCTTCATTGTGTAGCGACGAAAATGGGAAAAAAACCTTTTCCCCTGCACGTAATGATGATAGGTTGAATATACATAGTCCAGAGATGCTCTCCATATGGAGGGCCAATATGGATTGTCAGCCAGTGGTCTCAAAAACACTAGTTCTAAAGTACATTGCAAAATATGCCGCAAAGGCAGAAAGAAAATCTGAAAGTTGTATTGATATGTTGACACGCATATGTCGCAAGCAACCACCCCAAGACAAAGCACTTGCAGCATATAGAAAATTCATGTCTGAGATTGTAGCTGATCGTGATATAGGTGCGCAAGAAACATGCCACATGTTGCAAAAGCTACCCCTTGTTGTTTGCAATCGTGAATTTATGGTGCTTAATGTTGGTCGTAAAGTTTTCAACCGAATTAGAACAAACCCAAATGAAAATACTTTGCAAAAAAGTTACCTCCAATTATACACACAACGCCCTCCTCAAATGGAAACAATAACACTACTTGAATCTGCACAATCATTCTCTTTCTCTTCAAGTCGCAAACAAACCAAGTGGAAAGAAAGGAAACAAAAGGCAATTATCAGTGTCTTTCCCCGATTTACTACTATTCCAAAGGAGGATTCAGAACATTTTGAGACATTTTGCTGGAGTGAATTACTTCTATACAAGCAATTCCGCAACATTGAGACAGACATTGGTATCGAGAAAGAAACAATTATTGCAAATTGGAGGGAGATGAATAGACGTAAATACTATGTGTGGCATATTGATCGTGTAGTTGATAAAGAAATAGATCAAGTGGCAGAAGATGAACTAGAAAATGAAAACAATATAGAAAATACAATACACCTAAATGAATGGGAGTTCCTATCACAGTTGGGTCTTGGTACTAGTGGAAATCTTAATTCCCTTGATATGCTTGGAAGACGTGACTTTGACAATTGCAAAAATTGGAATGACAGTACAATACTGCAAGCTTTACATGAAACTGCAGAGCATTTTGTAACCATAAACAAAGTGAACCAAAATGATGAGCCAGCACCATTTAACCTTCACAACCTCCCATACCCACTCTCTCCCAAACAACAACTCGTTCTTACACTTTTGTTGGACCACTATACCTCTCATCAACTTCAAACACCCTTGCACATGATCATACAAGGCACTGCAGGAACAGGGAAATCCTATCTTATTCATTGCATTAAAAGATCCTTTTCTAATTTAGTACCACAACAACATAGCCCACTCCTTGTTGTTGCCCCTACAGGAATTGCAGCATTCAACATACATGCCTCGACTATACATTCAGCCCTAAAGATTCCAATCAAAGAAATGCAACCATTGAAAGGTCAATCACTAGCAATGTTCCAACAGAAAATGAGACATGTAAAATACATTCTCATTGATGAGATGAGCTTTCTAGGGCCAAAATTACTCTTGAAAATTGATACAAGGCTACGTGAGGCTTTCCCCCACCAACAACACTTGTGCTTTGGTGGAATATCCATCATTCTTGTAGGCGACTTTGCACAACTACCCCCTGTTATGGACAAACCTATATATGCCTCCCACACAGATGCAAAAGCCCTATGGGAACACTTCACTATTATTGTCACACTAGAACAAATATTTCGACAAAATGGGGATAGTCAAGCTCAATTTAATTTTCGAAGAACTCTACAAAACATTCGGAATGCAGAACCAAATGAACAAGATTGGGAGCTACTAATGAGTCGCACAAACACAATGCTATCAAACAATGAAAACAAGTCTTTTGACCTATCAATGCACCTATTTCCAACCAATAACTTAGTAGAAACACACAACAAAAAAATGATATAGTTGTTAAATCTTCCTATTGCACTCAGTATTGCAATAAAAACAAACACAAAATCAAACATTGACAATGATGCTGACCATCTACCTCGTGAACTCCTGCTGTGTCAAGGCCAGCGCGTCATGCTAACTACAAACCTATGGACTCAATAGGCCTTGTTAATGGTTCTCTTGGAGAGGTTTTAGATATTGTATATACAGAAATTTCTAAACCACCAGACTTACCGTTATATGTAGTAGTTAAATTTGATACATACAATGGCCCACCTTGGGATATACATGCTCCAACAACTATTCCAATTTCACCTATATCTCTAGGTGCTTACAAGCAGCTACCACTATGCATGGCATGGGCAATTACAATACATAAATCCCAAGGATTAACAATCGAAAGAGTAACAATCAATATAGGTGAAAAAGAAAGACAAGGCTTGACTTTTACAGCTATATCTAGAGTTAAATCAATAGATGGACTTAGGATCGAACCTCCTTTTTCCTTTGATTCATACTCAAGAATGAAGAACAATCCATACACAATTATCAGAAAAAAAGAAGAGCTTCGTCTACGTCTTCTCTCCTTATGATGAGTACAGGTACACATACATAAACACACCACTCTCCCAATACATTGAATTAGCTTATTATTTTCTTTACCATATAAATATACTACATTTTATTGTTTTGATATTAATACCATATTTGCAAACACATGCAGGTGGATGTTCCAGAATCATATACTCCTGCAACGGTTGCTTCAACATGACTAAAGTGCATACACTATCATTTCCATTATCAAAGCCCACTTGAAAATCAATTGCTCCATGTCAAGAACCAAAGCATGTTGAAGAGAACACTACGTAGAACAAGATCACACATCCTACCTGAAAAATTCTACCATGAACTAATGAAAAATACCCAATCCACACAAGATGGCACAAATTATAATCATTTCCACATACCACCCACTCCTCCATCTACCCTCAAGATGCTTCCTCCTAAAATGTATGTGTAGATATTCTAAAAGAAACAAAGGCTCTCCTATGCTACACATTATTATCAATGATCAAGAGTCTTACACTCTTAGATATCTCTTAAACACTAGAGGGAACTTCATCTACTGCAAATGCCAACACGGGGAGAATGTAGAGTCCTTATGATAAAAAAATTGCTACCAATGCTACAACTATTCATATCTTCAATCTTCATCCACACATCATCCCATCCACAAACCATGCCCACCCACATGAGAACATGCTATATCAAAGAAAGGAACAAATGATTGCACTGAAGTAATCATTGAAGAAAAATGGACAAACAAAATTAATATGGATACCCAAGAAAAAAAAAAAAATGAACCCTATCAATCTCCATTAGTCAAAGAAACTATGGGGAAAAAAAAAGAAGGGAATTTCATCCATGAAAAATAGTCCACTAGAACATAGGAATATGGATACCCAAGAAAAAAAAAAAATTGATCCCTATCAATCTCCATTAGTCAAAGAAACTATGGGGAAAAAAAAAGAAGGGAATTTCATCCATGAAAAGCAACCTACAAGACATCAAAAAAGATTGTCTCCCACCTACCATTGCTGATATCCCCAGTTTTCAAAAAAAAGTTCCAATCTATCAACCAAACAATCTACATCACAT
Organism: Sequoia sempervirens; assembly: GCA_007258455.2. Taxonomy (NCBI): domain Eukaryota; kingdom Viridiplantae; phylum Streptophyta; class Pinopsida; order Cupressales; family Cupressaceae; genus Sequoia; species Sequoia sempervirens. Next base: position 3,531 of record VDFB02272110.1, on the reverse strand, counting down.
ATCTCTCAGAGTACACCACCAAAAACTGTGTGTTGAAAGCAACTCTTTATCGTAAGGACTCTACTACCTCCCTATTGCGATGTTTGCATATAGATTCAGTTCACTCCAATATTAGCAAAACAAAAAAAATAAAGATATATTCAACCATCTACGTGCGCCAAACCAGGTAGAAGCATCTTATCCCAATCCATACTGTAACCAAAAATCATATATCAAATCCAGATTCACCAACCACCATACATATTACAAATCTTCTTGATCTTCATCAACGTTTAGTGTACATTTAACACTTGCTTATGGTAAAACTCTTGACATGGGTCACTATCATTCACCATATCCAAATGAGCATCCGCTTTCCAAATTTTAATCCCCACCATTACATGCCTTCCATATCCTTTCATCCATTCATTTACCTCCCATTACATGCCTTCCATGTGATTACGACAACTTAGTTTTCACATATATTTTTTCATAGAATATATATTACAAACAAATTGTATTCAATTCTACAAAGTTGTATATATTTGGATGATTACAACATCTTATTACAAAGTTGTTATAAATTATTTTTTGTCTATTTAGATGATTACAACATCTTAGATTACACATATATTCTTTTCATAGAATATATATTACAAACAAATTGTATTCAATTCAACAAAATTGTATATATTTGGGAGTACGCAAATTGTATATTTGGGATTACCACATTTTATGTTTAGTTCTTTATTCTATCACAAATATGTTTATACACCCATTTTCTTTTCATAATGTATATTTTGTTCTTTTACTGCTATCTGCCTCTATCTCCTAATATGTATCCACTTTGTAAAAAAAAATACTACAAAATTAAACAAATTATACATTGCACAACTCTCCCCTTCTTACTACTCTATATTTCCGACAGAATTCCTTTGTACCTCCGGTAAGTGCTATTATATAGTAAGAAAACTGGCTTATGGAGAGGCGCTGTCTATGAAACCATACAAAGTGTAGCGAATGAGGAGCATTTTCAAAGCTTAATTGACTTGGTGGAGAGTATAAAGCCAACACCTGCCTTAGCCGAGATTTACCGCAGAGCAGATGACATACAGTCATTCGGACCTGCAGTTTTGGTGTCTTCCTCTTAAGCACTTAAATGCGATTGAATCTGTTCCCAATCGCATTCTGCATCCAATCACAAAAGATTTCTTTCGTTTGGCTTAGGATAGGGAGATAATTTTGTAATACAGTGAAAGTGTATGTTTTGTAGTCGTGTGGGTTAATTTTCTCAATATGTAGCGATTGACTGGAATATCGAACTTTCATTTTTTTAAATGTGGACTGACCTTTTATCTATCTTTAACTAAGATTTGGAGGTGTGACCCGTCATGCAACTTGCCACACATCTATTGAGAAGTGTCTAAAATGTAACTTTTTAATCATTCAACCAAAATTTAATCATTTGTTGCTTGTTCAATATCATATTTTAATTTAAAATAAAACTAATATGCAATCTAAATGGACCAAATACCTATTCATAACCATAAATCTTTGATATCTCTAGTTTTTATATTCAACACATATGGATAAATAGTTGAACATTAAAACTTTTTGAAAATCCTTTACATTTAATGGGAAAATACATGGTATTTATTGTGCTCACATTTTATATTTGTGATAGGACAAACTATTAATATGAAATACTCCAATGCTTGTACATTGCTACCCTAATAGTTGTACACATAAGAACAATCTTTTTTCACTATTAAAACAATACTTGTTTAAATGAGTGTTTTATTTTATTAAGTGAGCATTTTATTTTGTAAATGACCCACTTATAGTAGATAGTTATGATATTTTATTTGAGACAAAAAGATATTTATTTCACTTCTTCATGAGTGTATTTATGTTTTTTTTATAAGAGATTCTCATGTGTTCGAGTATGGGTTCATTTTTTTATTATCAATATTTGGTTATTTTTTATTTGTATGTGGACTATTTATTTACAATATATAGTATAACTATGTGGTAAGACTGAGTATTATAATCACAATTGACTGCATGACTATTGAACATTGCAACCACTGGCCCCTCTCTCCTAGTGTTAGGTGTAAAAATATTAAATGTTAAATAAATTATAATTTATTATCTCATTTTCTTAATAATAAGAAATTTATAAGCATTTGTTGTGCTTTTATATATGTAATAATTTTCAATCAATACTATACAATTTAGTTTTCTATGTATCTTTCTTTATAGTATTTTAAGTTTTCTTAATTTTATGAATAAAATAATATATTGATAAGTAGGAGGTGTTTTCCATAGCGTGTCAAATTATGATATGTTATCAGGATTCAACTATGTAGTTTTATGAGTCAAACTCATTGACCCATATTTCATGAATAGTGGACCATTCATTATCATGAGAGATGGGTTCTTGTGAACCACTATTCATGAAACATGAGTCAATGAGTTTGACTCGTAAAACTACACAGTTGAATCTTGATAGCAATATCACAAAATAATAGATTACATAATAAAATGACAATTATTTAATACGCTTTACAAATGTTAAACATTTTATTTTAAATCTATACTAATTTATTTATACAAAATAAATTATGTTTAATTATATTTGTAATTAATGATGACAAATAAACAAGTTCAATATCAATCGTTGGGAAATTCAATCTCCATCCAAATATGATTTCAATGGATGAGATTCAAGGCTTGGACTACAACAACATGGAAATTTGAAACTTGTTGGGTTTAAGGTGTCTCAACCTTAGAGTCTCAAGATATTTAATTAATTATTTTAGTCCATTTGTTGCATATTTTATTAATTAAATCACAAGTGATATGTTTCTAAGTTGCTATAACACTTCATGGGACCCTATTGTGAGTTGGCTTCCTACATACGTGGAGGGGAGCATAAAATTGTGTTACTTGTCATTTGGGTGCTTAATTGAAAATAGGAGTTTGTGAAAACCTCTCAAAGGTGCATCATAGTGACATGTATCATTGATTTCTGAGTTATCACTTGGTGGGATTTTGGAGGGTTGTTAAAACGAGACTATGACAACCATTTGGAGTGACTAGAAGTCAAAGGGAGTTTAAAATTGGTAGTTGGATATATTTTCTATAGTGGGACACCATGCATGCCAAGGTGACTTAATATTTGCATAAATATATGGAATTAGATGCCTTGCATGTTGTTGCATGATTGACAGGTTGCTTTATTAGTCAATTTGGACTTGTGCATGTTATTCCTTTTCATTTGCATGTATGTAGAGACTTTGGAGATAGACACATGAAATTCCTAGGAACTTATGTTAGAGGTTTATAAATATGATAAATGATTATGTATTTAGAGAGATTTTTTTTGTATTTTTTAGAAGCCATTATACTATCGAAATTACTCTAGATTTGTATCATAGTGTAAAGACACTTGTAAACTTGCATAGACTTTATTTTTTTATTGTAATTGTTTTTTACTATTAATACAATAGATCCATGCTTTGGTGTGTGAAATTTTTTTCCTGAAAAGGG
>VDFB02272109.1:0-19853 GCA_007258455.2 Sequoia sempervirens | reverse complement strand
TTTCTGTACAATGTGAATAAAAAAGTCTATTGCCAAAAAGAATCCTTTACAATCACTTGGTTTCACAATATATAGGGAAATGAAAGCAGTTACCTCACTGTAACTGTCCAATCTTTTCTTATGTAAGCTTTATGCAACATTAAAATAAAATTATAAAGCTCTTTTATAAGTGTACACATTTAATTCATTAAATAAAATGAGTTTAAACATTAGTAAGCTGACTTTATAATAAAATAATAAGTCTTGCTGGAATTTTGATGTGTTTACAGTTGTAGTTTTTTGTCAAACATTTCACATGTGCATTCTCTATGCTCTTGCATTTTGAGTACATATCCATAAGAGCACTTCTCACAAAGGCATCGGACATACTCACTGTCTATATTAATGGATCTCCTTCCCTTGTTCCAAAGCACACACAAATTGTAGCTTCACTCCTGCCTTATTCATTTCCTGAAAAAGCTTCAGAGCTTCTTTGATACTTCCATTCTATGCAAGCCCTCTTGTACATACGCTACAACCATTATTATCTGAGATACCACATTGTGCTCTGGCATCTCTTGAAGGAGCTTCAAGGACAGGAGTAATAACCACAGTTTATTGCACATCTACAATATTTGAGCCATCTTCTATAGGTTTCATGGTAACATCACTATCAACTCAATCTTGTCCTGATGTCATCACCATACGGTACTCTATGAACCTCATTTTGTTTCCAGATTCATAAAATTTCCTTCGGGATACCTCTGGTGTTAAAGATAGTGCCTCATGGAATGTTGCAGCATTAATATAATAATATCTGTAGCATGTACAATTGTCAGACTTACCAAGCAATTCATGGATGGCATCATAACTCTTCAATTTAACCCATATGCTCTTGAGTCCTTGACAATGCCAAATTTATCAGCAGGAGAAGGGTATAATTGCACAAATATGTATTTTGCTTTTGTATCATTCCAGGTTTGAATTACACAAAATTAGCCATATAAATTTGTTTGATCACAACTACATTCTCTTCTTTGAGAGCTCGGAAACGTGTAACCTGAAGTTGCCAAACTTTAACTTGGCTTTCCTGATTTTCAATTTCTTCCCAAAATGTCTTTTACGGTGCATGTGTTCTCTTTACATATTTACTTAGATTTTCGAGAGTTCTCTTTTATGGTGCAATTGCCTTGTTTCATCCTCTGCTTTAACATGTAATTTAAGAAATGATACGATAGATTCTGCCATCTGAACTCGAACATCTTCAAGTGAAATAAGAGCATCAAGATCACGCCTTTCTTCATTAAGGATTCTATGACTGAATTGTGCATGATTCATTCTAGGAATGATAATAATAACTTTGGTTGTGTTTGTATGAAAATACTCCATTTCTGGTTCAAGTGTATGTCTTTCACCTGCATGCTTTGCCACACCAACTATTCTGAGTTGGCCATTGAGCCTACCACCCAAGCTAAGAACTGGTTTTGGATACCGAGCTAGATTGTGTGGGTTGGTGTGAAAGAAGTTGCCCATTGGGATAAAGCCCTTAGATTTCTTCTTTGAAATACTTCTGGAGCATCATACACCCATACAGTAAGCTTGTGAGTCAAGGGGTATTCTGGATAGAAGGAGTCTGGAGTGTCCTTCACTACAGTTGATACATGGCCCAGAGCTGAACTTTATGTCATAATGGAAGATGGAGGGAAGAACTTCAGGTTCATGGCCAATTTTCAAATGATACATGCCCACAGAATCGTATGATGTAAAACCAAGACACGTCCCTCGTGAATAAGGAATGAAGACACACACATTGAGTTGTTGGTGTCCAAAGATGAAGCATCATAACATCCTCAGTAAAATGTGGCTCCAAGTGAATCATCATGGGAAAAGAGATCATCCAAAACACCCTGTTGTCCATGAGATGACATCTCTCTGAGGTATTCTGTCAACTAGCTTGCAGAGTGTCTATGTTTCCATATAAATACGTTTCTTTGAGGTATTATGTTGTTGGTGTCCAAAGATGAAGCATCATAACATCCTTGGTGAAACACGGCTCTAAGTGAATCATCATGGGAAAAGAGATCATCCAAAATACCCTGTTGTCCATGAGATGACATCTCTGTGATGTATTCTGTCAATTAGCTTGCAGAGTGTCTGTGTCCATATAAATATGTTTCTTTGAGGTATATGTCAAACAACATGCAGCTGTCTATGCTTCCATCTTTTGTGAGTATGTCAACAAGGGTAGTTGCAACTACAACATCTGCCAAAATTCCTCAATCCAAGTCTGTACACCTTCCAACATCACCAACTCTAAATCCATAGGGAATCACCTCCTACCGCACAAGTCAGTCCCAACTCAAATTTAGGTAAACTTACCATACTTAAAGAAAAATGAATTTGACTACAAAGCAATTATTACCAAGGTCAGATGATGAGGAGGGTTTAAAGGTTTTCAAGTCAAATAAGCTGATGTGACACAATTCAGAACAATGACACAAAATGTGTGGTAACTATTATGGCTAACAAGGAGCAATGTTTTCAAGGGTAGTTGATTATGAGGGGTAGATGAAAGATGCAAACTTTATTGCCAACATTTTCATAAATCCCATTGAGGCATTGGGGCCTCAAAATATTTACTAAATCATAACAGGCAATGATACAAATTGTAGGTTTGTTGGCTTGAGGTGATATACTAGAAATTGTTTTGGCCCCATGTGTTGTTCACTCACTCAACTTGATGATGTAGAAGCTTGACACATAGATCTAGTGGATGAAACAACTTAATTCGAGGTTGATGAGATTTAGATGCTTGCTTATTGAGATCTCATCTTCCTCATTGAGACCCATGTGAGCCCCGAATAAGCATTCCCTCCAATCATAGGGCACTTCTAGGTCTTGGTATGTCATTGTGAGACTCATAGATCTAGTGGTTCCCATGGTTTATTACGAGTGGCCTGCCTCATTTGTAATAATCTTAGGTCCACTGTTTCATTGGTAGCTTTTGATGTACACTCAAGATACATGTGACTAGTCATAGAGGGTCACCTCTTTATGATATCATTGCCATGTGCTACTTTCACTACAAATACAAGGGTGTCTTCTCTCACCAACCCTCTTTAGCATTTACGTTGATGAATTGGAGGAGTTTCTTTGACATCATACTCATATGGATGATGGTTGTATTTTACATGAAGTGGTTATAGCCTTACTACTTTTTGTCAATGATGTTCTCTCATTCTACTAAAGGTTTACAATAGCAACATGAAGCCCTTGCTTGTTTTTTTGAATTTTTCTAACTAGTGGAAAACCTTAGTAAATCTAAGGTCAAGATTTTCAACATTTCCAAATGTTCTCTTTTTGGATTCCAGTTTTACAAAGGGGTTGTTAGAGTTTTCAATAAACTCCATAACACCAAGATCACCTGCAAAACTTGGATTAGCCTTTTACAAGGAGAAAAAACAAAGATGCAAGAGCAATTTGCAAAAGATGTGCAAATAATATTCTTGAGAATAATGAATTACATGAGATGACTTGCTTTTATAAAGCAATATGCAAAACCCTAAAGATAAAACCTAATTAGGACCTAAGTAAACTTAATAAAGTGTAATTAAATATTTAATTACACCAACACACCGCCTTAAGTGCAACTTAGGGAGAATAAGAAATATGCAAATAATGCAAGGATGGGTCCATGAAAGCATTAATGGGTCTCGACTACAAGGCCATGTTAGGTACCCATGAACATATGCAATGCAAAAGAAATAGAGAATGCAACCAAGTGATGAAAGATGGAGGACTCCATAAGACCCCACAAGTACGCCATCCATCACATAGATACATAAGAAATGCCCTCCATAAGAGGGAAAGATATGATGAAAGAATCTGGAAGCTATGTGTATCTCGATGTTGACGCCGAACTGTGACTAAAACTGATCCATAGGAGCAAGTACCATGAAGATTCTGGAACATTAGCCATAAAATGAATGGCCCTCAAACTGAAATGTGGCCCGATGAGAATCTAATGCGATTCAAGATCATTAACCAGAGGCTCTCAATCTGAGACATGAACTAATGCGAACCAAAATGTGTCAAATTATGAGCAAGATTGTGGCCAAAAGAAACTACAGAATCCAGATACAACTCATGCCAGTTATCATCAATATGAAGATGGGATCAAAGTGCATGCCATGCAACTACACTCTAATCAAATTATTATGGAAGAAGCCCCCTTGATGAAACTTTATTGAAGTTAATTTATTACAATACCCCAATATTATAAAAGGAGAACATGCAAAACATGCAGAAATCATAGAGAAAATGAAAACATGAAGCATGCAAAAAGGAAAGATTGCATGCAAGGATTAACATTCACATCTACCTCCATGAAAAAAATTGACCTAAAATCTGTGTAGAGGACGAAATCAATTTTCCGACGATATAAAGTTTTTGAAAAACGAACACCATATGCTCAAGTTACGAATTTTCGAAAAAAGGGTTTTTTTGGCCAGCCGACAATGCAGATACGACCCTTTTGATTTGATTTTTGAGAAATTTACTTGTTGCATGCAAAAACTAATGGATACCTAGATAATATTTTGGTGCTGCCAACAAAACCTAGAAAGCGTTTTTAATCCAAAAGGCAGAACATGTGATTTGGTAAAAATCAAAAACTTCACCTACAAGGAAAATAGCCACGATTTTGACAGTCGTTTCTGCAAGTTCTACTCACTATCTGCAAAATCTCGCAAATACCCAGATGGTATTTCGTGGTTATAAACAAAACCCAGAAATTATTTTTCTCAAAAATACACAAAGAAAAAGATATTGGCCATTTTTGATCCAAAATGCACCAAAAAATTGCTCAAGGTTATCCCTTGAGGATCCCAAAAAAAAACTCTTTGATTGAATTTCTCTCGGATCTGAGAAGGGGCTTGCAGATCAGTGCTCTGATACCATGTTAGAGTTTCCAATAAACTCCATAAAACCAAGATCACTTGCAAAACCTGGATTAGCCTTCTACAAGGAGAAAAAACAAAGATGCAAGAGCAATTTGCAAAAGATGTGCAAATAATATTATTGAGAATAATGAATTACATGAGATGACTTGCTTTTATAAAGCAATATGCAAAACCCTAAAGGTAAAACCTAATTAGGACCTAAGTAAACTTAATAAAGTGTAATTAAATATTTAATTACACTAGCATGCAACTTTGGAAATCACATCAACTTACACATAATTGGGAGTCCAACTTTTTGGTCCATCTTTCAACATGAAGCTTGCCTCTCAATCACTTCTTTGCAAGGGTTATGCCTCTTCTATCTTGGAGTGTAAGTGTTTCTAGGTCCACTTCCAAGATATCCCTTCAAAGATACTTATTTTTGATACAATCATCTTGCTTATAATTTAATACGTGTTTGAGGTTCAATGATTTAGCTTGGGATTTATTGATTGGATTCATATTAAGAGGGTCTAGACTTTCATTCTACAATGCATGATCAATTGTATGTAGATTGTTCCTTAGAGCATAATCTAGGCCAAGTTTGCTGCCCAATTGCTAGGTCTCAAAATTATCTCCAGGCTTTGTTTCTACATCCATAGATTTAGATCCATGGAGGATTTAGCTTCTAGTTGTGAGAGGTGTTCATATTTAGCTTTTTGTTCCTTAGAGTGGATTACTTCATTGGGCTCCAATATAAGCCAACATTATTGGTACTCAGAGACTAGCTTGCTCCTTTCTATTGGCATGCCTATTGATAGACTACTCCCTTTCATATATTCCTTGGATGCTCCTACTTGATTCCTTTATTCTAAGGGGACCATCACTAGAGCTGTCGGATGGAACATTAATAGACAGTACATCTAGGTAACTTGAACCTCCACTCCAGTGCCACTTAGTTCAAAGCTTGCTTTTTACATAGAGCATTTCTTATAGGTGGAGGATAGTGGTGTCCTCACTATCTCCAACATCATTATTCACACGATTTGAGTTTTCCCGTTGACCAATTGAGGGTATGTTCCCACTATTAATGAGTTGAGATGAATCGTCATATTCTTTACTAGGACTCAATTTGCCTCTTTGCTCCCTCCAAGAGATGGGGATTGAGGAGAATTTGACATTTAGATGCCCCATTTACTATGATGAGATTCAAGGGAGATAGTAGTGCCTCTACATGGACATAGTTAACACTCTCTTTGCCTTGTTGAGATATTCAAACCATTAGTGCCTAGCTCTTTATCTAGGTAGGCTGATAACCTTCACCATAAATCCTTGTAGGGGGCCTCTAGGGATATCCTAGAATGCCCATGGTGATCACCCCCATCTAGCCCATCATGAGACTAATGATTCTAGGATATCACTACTTCACATGTGGACTTGTGAGATGACATTTCTCACAACTTCTCACTTCTACTCCAGTGCCTTAGCATATTCCCCCTTGAAAAACTTTGTTCTATTTATTTTTGATGGCGTGGCTTGGTTCCAATGACATAGATCTACTCCTCTTCGACCACCCCTAGTCACAAGGACATGCATATTATGAGCTTCTTCATTACTATGGTAGTCTTATCACCCTTGGATGTTAGGAGTGATTCTAGAGGGAGTGCCTTGCTGCCTCTTAGAACCCCTCTACTCCTTAGACACTCGCCAATGAACACTATTAGGTCTTGTATTGGTCCTTTCATAGCAATTGATGATGACATCGATGACTCCTCCATTTCAAGTCTGAACAAAGATATAATATCTTCGATAAGACTTTTCTCCTATCTCTCCAATTCTCCTTAGCGCATTCTCTTTGGGAATCTTGTTTCCGCTACTTGGCTATTCATATTGGTTTCTTTATTTATTTTTTTGTTTCTTCCCCTTTTTGGGCCTCTCTAGGATTTTCTCTCCCTAGAACTCTGTTGTATATTGATGTACTTTTTAGTCCCAGTGACCTACTTTTTTTCACCCATGGGCATTAATATAATTTCTTTCTTTGATTTATTTTAGTTTAAAGTTTTTAATCTACATTTTCTTATCTTGCATTATCTATTTTGTATTTCAAATTAAAAAATTTAAAAATAAATAGATGTTTTAATTTAGTCTTAGATTTTTTTTGTTTTTTAATTTAATTTTTTTAACATCACATTAAGTTGCCAAGATTTGATTTGCCTCACATAATCATCTTGAGACAACTTATGAAATTGTGAGAGGCATTGCGTGTCATGGTCATCTGCAAATTTTGGGATTATGAAGGCATTTTAATACAAAGAGGGCCTAAAAAGGGAAAACATTGGTATTGAACAGTGATTGGCGGGCTTGTGGAAAATATGTTAAGAGTTTCAATAATATGGATCAGCTATGACATTGAATTGATGATAGAAAAAATAAGTGGCATAATAGGCAAGGAGCAGGGCTCCTCTAAAACATTTTTCAACTAGGTGCAAAAATTGATAATTGAACTGTGTAACAAGCTGACTACCTTGCTGCATTACCTTAGTATTTTCTTTGTCCCCAAGTTTTATAGTATGGATGCTCATATGTGGTGGTATTTCTATCGCCAAAGATCTATTTACTTGCAACCTCTTGCCATCAAAGTATCTTGGATACATATTTTTCATTTTTCAACTCTTACTTTTCTATGGCAACTATAATTTTAGATCTTCTATTGAGTTTGTCTTGAATCTCAACAACTTACAAGTTCCTCTTCAACTGAGTGGAACTCATGTACATACTTTTTTATCCACATAGTTAAGCGCAACTAGTTGGCAACAATAAGGCAAAGGAGCTGGTGAATGTGCATTCAAACTTAGACTCTCTTGTACAAGTAAGTTGAGTATAAGGAGGGGACAGGGAAGTATTGGGATATAGCACAAGAAGAAACCAACTTGGATGCTTTTGTCGCACAACTTTCCTTAGTCTTGATTGAGGATGAGAGCCAGTAGGCTGCTACACAGGGTTTGCATCATGCAACTAGTGGGAGTGACATTGGTGTTGTCTGTCATTCTAATGAACCGGATGATGATGTTGAAGCTCTTGATGAAGAGCAATATGATGATTTGCACTGATTTGACATATGCAGTTGCACTAATATTAGCCATTTTGATTTATCTCTAACATTTGACAATTGATGTTGTATTTGAATTATCAATTATCAGATGTTTTTTTTACTTATGTACAATTTGTGCAAGTAATGATTTATATTCAGATGTATTTTGTATATTATTATGAACAAATATATAAACCATAATTTGAACAAAATGTTGGCTATATATAGGTTAGGCTGTACTATTATATATGTTAATGTTAAGGCCTAACAAACACACATAGTACGGACTAACCTAGCTGTACTGAACCAGGAAAAAAATGGGCAACTTGCCAAATCTGAACCCAAACCTGAACTAGACAACGGTTCTTTCCATCAGTACATTCATCAAACATTCAAGTGTAACATTGTACATGTCAAAGAGAGAGAATGCTGGTCAAGTAATCTTGTTCCATGTTGGACAGCTTCATCAGACAACTTCTGTCAAAGAGTTTTCAAAGCTAAGGGCCTAGAATTGTCATATCAAACCTTGCTTTGCCAATATGATGATTTGACAAAATATTTAATGGCTAAGAGTAATGCCAAAATCTCCCTATGGCTTTTGCCTGGTCATATGTGGGCAAATGATACATTTTAATAAAGACTTTGACTGTAACAAAAGTGACATGAGACTGAGCATTAGCAGTCATTAAGTATTGGCAAGTGCAAGAAACTATGAAGTAGAAGAGTAAGGTGTTCATAAATAATTAATAATAGGGTTTATACCTGTGTCCCAGCCCCAAGAGAGGATTCTTAACCCATTTGAGCTTTTATTTTTTGCATCTTTGCTTTGTTTTTAGACATGGAGTCCAAATTGGCATTTATTTGGTAGGTGGTATTGAAACCAAACTGTATATTATCCTTGCAGTTCGTAGGGATGAAGTGTAAAGAATCTCTAGTGTAAATACTAATGTGTGTGTGTGTGTGTGTGAGAGAGAGAGAGAGAGAGAGAGAGGGTGGGGGTAGAGGTGCTATTGTGTTGTATTCTTTAAATCTTATAATAGTTTTGTAATTTATTATTTTTGCAGGTTGAAAATGAAGCTGGGATATCCAATTTCATTCCTATTCTCATAGCGGATAAACAAATTTGTTCTGAGTTTCAGTTGCTTGAGCAGGAACTTACGAAATGTAAGTTTTGCTGTAAAGGTGGTAGTGAACATGCAGCCATCACAGCTCCAAATTTTGATATGCATGAGAGCAATTTAGTGAAGCGGCAAAGTATCTTGGACCTGCTTCTAGATATAGCTTGGGTTATTAAGGATCCTGAACATGAAGAGAATGAAATTCAAGTGAATCATGCACACATACAAAGGCTGAATCACTTGTTTAGTTTTTTAATAGATGGGAAATTTCTTTCTGTCATGGATAAACTCTTACATTCACCAAAAGTTATTAAAATAATAAAACAAATGTATGGACCGTCAAATCACTTTAATGATGCTGATGTTGAGTTGCTTTATAATCATTTTGAGCGTGCATGGAAGTCCATCAGGAAGAAGACAGACTATAAAGACATCAATAATTTCCAGCAGTTTGTGGAGAAGGTGCTGCTGCAAGGACAACCATCTTCATCACAATGTGAGAGAAAAACTGGAAATCAACAGCCCTATAAATGCTCTGATGGAAGTCAGGTGAGACTTATCTGCAACACTTTCAAACTGCTCCGGTAATCAAAATATCAAAGGGTTTCTTTTCTTCATACATAAATATGGGAACTGACATATGAACATATTCTAGTAACCTCTTCCTTTCATTTGTGTTTTATGCTTACTATCAAGGAATCTAATTTATCCATTTCCTAGTAAGACATCTATCACATTCAGGCATTTCTGTTGTAACTGTCGCCCTTAATTCAGTCAGTTTTACTTTTTTTACTAACCTATTTAATTCATTGTGTTGAATTGGGGTTTTCAATATTAAAGTGTTATTGGTACAATGGATAGTGACTTGATTTAATCTGGTGCTTTTTGTGCTTGAAATTACTTAACTCCTTATTTAGCTATTATATTGCAGCTACATGAGCACATGCAAGGGCATATGTGCAAATTGAAGAGATGTTGATAACATTGCTGTTTTCTTTTGTTTGGCAGGTAATTGAAGAGATTCAAACCAGAATAAAATCATCTTCTGGGTTAGAGTCAGGGGATACACGTGTCTTGTCAGTTGAGGAAAATAATGTGTTTATGCCCTTGCTTGAGAAGGATTTTTGTAGTGATATCTCAACTAGGTTGAAGCATAACCCAAATTCGGGTGTTCAAAAGATGATTGATGTTGTTGGATGTGCTAAAATGATAAGGATTGACCTAAAACGTGATATCAGGGTAGATCGCCGTATCTTTATTTTAACAATTACGTTCCTTGCTGTCTGTGCTGGAATCTGTGTGGCACTTCAGCACCCACATCAAGTTATGAAGATCTCCATGTCACTTAGGCGGTGTTTGCATGGCCTACACAAAGGTCAAGAAGTTTCTTCAGATCCCTAAATAAGCAGAGGATTTGTTCAGCTCAATGTCATGAGTTTGTATCATTCTAACTATAGGGACTCTTGGTTAAAGGGTTCTGAAGATTTTTTAGTGTATTTTATGTAACCTTGTTCAGTGTAAAATATTTACTGAATGGTATTATGTTTTATTTTGTCAGGGGTGCTTACCATTAATTCTATTATTCTTTCTTTCTAAATTCCACTGAAAGCTCATGAAACTTCCTGTCAGAATCTCACAGCTCATTTTTCATGGTTGGAGCTGTCACTTGTTAAGCTATTATGTTTGTTTGTAACCATCCTGTTCAATGGTCTAGCACTTAATATTGTCTTCAAGTGCAATTTAATGTCTTAAATATAATTCAGCTCTGGATGTATGACACCGACTTGCAGCACTTTTTGACCTCTTTGATTAAAGGAGTAATAAAAGTTACAATGTGCGTGGGAAATATTTGTACTTTATAGTGTGCCTCTTTTAAAAGTCGCTACCTGTTATTGTCATTTATTTACAATATTTGTTTTCCATACGATACCTGCTACAATGGCTTATAAGTTTGTTACTCAGAACCATACAAAAAGCATCAATTTGCATTATAATTATTCCAATATTACTGAAAATATATCTTTTGCCAGAGTTAATACCTGAAAAACTTATGATTTTGTGAAGCTAAGCGAATTTAATATCATCTTGGATATAAAATAAATGACTTTCTCTGGCATAAGCACTTAAAGGGCATACTAAAAGATGCTGTCCAGTAATTTAATTCTTCATAATCTAGAGTCCAGTGGCAGTCTTTTTAGTTAATATATTGTGCTGCCAGAGTGACAAACATGGCCAGCTTGACTGCCATTTCAAGATCTTTGACTCCTTCCCAATTTTTGCCCCTGGCAACATTTAATCTAACTTCTGGTGTAAGGTGGATTAGCAAGGTTTGGTTATGAAGTTGAAATTGATAGATAAAAAGTTGAAAAATATTGAAGTGTAAATGAAAAAAATCTCTGAAGAGGCCTTCTATGTATTTGTACCCTGTTCATTTCGTATGCATTATACTACTTAAAAGTTTAAAACACATGCATACCTACAGTTTACATTGTAGGATGCCCTCATCTGTAGTTAAAACCAAATGTTCTGCAAAATGGGTTTTCAGGCATATGTGGAAAAATTTACGTAGCTCTCAATTTGTTTTTTGGCTTCAGCTTCTAAACAACCTAAGAGGGTTATCAATGTGCTAGGGCTGAGTCACTTAATGTGGTGAAACATGAAAATAATGCAGTAACGAGATTTGGACTCAGAAGATGCCAAAATGTTAGCCCTCATAAACTCAGAATTAAAGTCATTTAATAGATGAACCATGTGTACACTGATAAATTGATACCTTTCATGTCTATTAAAGAAGCAACATAATGAACACTAGTCTATTACAGAAGCAAGAACAGCCGCAGAGAAAAGGTCCAAACTGTGTCTTCCCGTACACAAATGTGGAAAGTTAGTGTAGCTATTACTTTACGCCGTAGGTGTATCCAATTTGAAAGAGAGCAACCTAACTTTTAAAATCGACGGTTGCCCTCTCTCTACAGACCTGGCCAACGATTGAAATCATCGCCGCTGTTGATCTTCTGCAACCAATTTGAAAGTGGCGGAGCTAAAATTTATAGTCAGCGGTCAACATTTTAGAAGATGCAGGATTTCATCGAGGACCAACGAAATTTCCTCGCATGTATTTCTCTCCGCTTCTTTTTCAAATAGTGGAGTTGCGGTACGGTGTGTTGTATTTTGGCAAATGACCTTCGCTTGTTACATTCTCGTTCGTCCTGTGAGCTACTAGTCTTTGCTCAAGTGTATCAGTCGCCAAACCAGAGCATCCCCATGGGCACACCTCGGTAAGCACCAATCGTAACACTACATTCTTCTGCTCTGCACATTTTCCCTTTATTATGATTTATTTCATTGGAAGCATATGAAAATAAAACCCTAGGTGAGATTGCTACCTGCTGATAAAAAATTAAGGACAGTTTATTTTAACAACTTTTCAAGGATAATAAGGTCTGAGATTAAAAAAATAAAATCATTTTAAGGCAGGAGCAGTTTTTTTGTAGGATTTTATTTGGCACTTTTGCCCTGGATTTTCTGAAGCCGAGCTTTTCTAGGGTTTTCTTTGGGAATTTTCGAGGCTGGGATTTTTAAGAGGCGGAATTGGTTTTTCAGCGCTTGGCATGGCGGCCGGCAGGCATGGAGGCTGTAGAGGCGATGAATTCAAGGACAGGGATAGGAACAGGGACTCGCTTTTTGTGAAAGAAATGGAGGAAAATGAATGAGGCAGGAATCGAGATGGGGACCGCCACCGTGACGGGGACTGGGAAAACGGTAAGGTCAGGGACCACTCGAGAGACTACAGGCCTTGTAGGGCTCCGCACAGGGAAAGGGAGCACAGGCCATTGAAGCAAATAGAACAGATGAACTTTGTCAGATATTATAGTCCGGACTGCCCTGGTAGACATGCATGCAAAAAGTGGAAGTATTACCAAGGCACGTTAACTGTTTGACAGAATACCTGAACAAAATCCCATCTCATGGACTGCAATGATTGCAGAATATGTACAAAATGGATTTGTTGAAAAGGCTTTAGACTTTCAAGCAAATGCAATTAGCAGGTGTATAGCCAAATTCCATCAAAGCATCATGGAAGGAGGATTTTTTTTCAGATATTATAGTAGAGAAGCTGGGACAGGCACAAAATGAAGAGATTATTCTACTGCTAAGGGTGTGCCTTCTGAATTGGGATTAAAATGTGAGGCTAGATTCAAGTCTTGCAGAAATACAAAGTCTTGTCCTCCAATTTCTCCTTTGTTCTCAACTCCTTTACTTTTTCTTGTTTCACTGAAATTTATTTGGATTAACAAAACTAGTGAGCGGAATGTTGAAGGAAGCGCAAAAGCTGAGTTAAATACGGCTGAAAGTTGTGATGGGTTCAATTGCTCTGCATATGGAGCCATGAAAACTTCCCAACAAATTTACGAATCCAATGCAGAGAAAGAGGAAGATGGCGCAGGGTATACAATGACCTTAGTTCTGATGATTCACTGAAGAATCTTGCTGAGAAAAGTCAAGAAAAGCTGGCACAGGCACAAAATCATATATATGGAAAAACTAAGCAAGGCACAAAGGTTTCCAACAAGATACAGGAGTTAAAAATTATACACCAATTTCTTTATTAGTTTGTAAGTTGTAAAATTATATATGGAGGTTCATTGGTTGTGGATGTTAAGAAAGGTTCTAGGATGTGTGTCAGGCTTGTTTTGAGTATTGTTAACCTTGCCTGATATAATTTTCAGTCGTTTCCAGTCTCCACCACAATAAATTAGCAGCCTTGGCCCCTTCCTGTGACAACGAGCCCTGACCAAATAGGCCCCAATGATATGAAGCTCTCACATGAGAGCAGAGAGCTGTGTTTTTATTGTACAGCAGTACAGCGTACGACATATGCTCCTTTCTGGAGCAAATATCGCACCTGCCACAAGTACAATGGATAACAGACAAGTGAGTATCCACGCATGTCTTGGGATGCTATTGGAGTAAACAACTAACTAAGAATTGCAGAAATCAACTCCACAAAGCCCAATAGAGCAGACTTCTCTTTAACCCACAAATTTATAAAACTACCTTAGGATAATACAGTGAAAGGGATGTTACCTCTCGAAGCATTTCTGGTAGCAATCGAGCTTGATCAAATGTCATAAATGGGGCAGGAACATTGTCTCCCTGATTACATAGACCCAGATACAAAACAGTCCAAAAATTATAAATCCTTATGTCTCAGCAACTACTATCAATATAGAACAATAAAAAGTAAACAAATTTGGCAATCCATACACACCATGGCAGTAACTCCATGCTCCATCCAATAAGCATCCACAACTCCTGAGCTAGGAGGCTGACTGGCAATGTGCGTTGCTGGGGATTGCTTAACTGGTGGAACACCATAATTAGGTCCACTTGGCCCATACTTGAAAGAGCCATTCATCTGACCTGGACCTTGGTTAGCTGTTACTGTGCCCTAAATCATTCATTAATTTTAGGGAACCGTGGTCATAAATTTTTCAGCAGCTAAATATGGCAATCTTTTCATTCATTAATTTTATTCTGGACTGTGGAAATCCTAAAAAAAGCAAAAAATAAATACAAATGTCCAAACTGGGATTTAGAAAAGAAGCAATTAAACCTTGGCAGGATTGCAAAAAACAAACAAAAGAAATTAGTTGAAAAAGTTGAAATAAACAATAAAAACTTAGCTTAATGTTTCTAGCACACAAGTTTTTTTGACAATATTATTCTGAAAATGTGTTCAGAAAGACAACCACGAATGCATTGTATCATAAGTTTTTCTATTTGATCGAGTGCACTTACTTTGTTAAATATCATGTGTTGCAGGGAATGGGTGGAATGCACCCTTCACACATTCCAGTTGGCGTTGCCAATGGTTCAGGTCACTGAAATTGGAAATTGTCAAGATGGTGCAAATCACTTAGAAACTTGAATGGAAATTGCTCCCATTAAGTCTCGGTCTCGTTACATGGAGTTTGTATCTATCTATGCGCTTTTAGTAGATAGGATGATAACGTGGATGGAGGATTAACAACATCTGGAATCAATTCCAACACAATACCTTTTCTACAAGACCATTGAGCAGGAAAAAAAAGTCAAAATATATCTAGCCCATAGACGGAAACCAAGAAACTGAAATCGCCAATAAAAAGTCAATATAGTTTTTTTTCTTCAATCGTATCATACAATTATTAACACATAATTTAGCTATCACGGTAAATTTTGTTACTGATTAACAAAAACATTTATATTTGCATTAATGACACTGGTAAACATTTTCTAGTCACTAATAAATATAATAGTATTAGCCAAATAAGATAATGAAAAACAATTAGAAAATCTCTGCATAAACAGGGGATATTATCACTATAGCATTGAATGCATTGACTTTTATGATTTTAAAACTATCTAGAAATTTTTTCAATAAGAGAAGAGATGCTTACTTCTACATCTGTTAAGATTTTGTGCATTTTATTTATTTCATGTGTTGTCTTTTTAGATTATATAAATTTATTTTCTATTTCAACCAATATGTCTACACAAATTCAAATACAGCCATACAATTATTCGGCGTACCCCATTGCACACCTAAAGTGCAATTGCTAGTTTTTATTTTTATTTTTTAAATTTAAAATTGCCACAATTGTGGCTTATTCTTCTGACTACAGTTAGTCCTAGATCACACTTTTAGAATACACCATTAAGGCTTTTTTCGAAATTTAATTTCATCCATCATCCCTTTGTGATTACAATCTCTAACTCTATTATGACAATGATGATGACTATAATGTCTAGGACCTCTAAAGTGAATCATCAAAATATACATTATGGTCTCTTTCAACTTTAGTGCATGGTACAAAAGTGGGGTTACTTTCTTCTTCGTTGTTATGATCTTCCAACTTGTCATACTTCATGCCTTAATGTTCTTAGTTCATTCAAATTGTTTGAATATGTAGCAATCCTTTTAATCATCCATTGGTCGTTGAACCTTCTTTATGTGCCTCCCCCCACTCCCATCCCTCTCCTATTTCTACCCAAATCTACTATCTTAATTTCACTTCTCTCTCTTTCTGTTTATCATTATCATCCTGATGATGGATCATGGAGTATGATCCGAAACGTTGATGTAAAAACTTGTACATAATTATTCCAGAAATCTTGTTCATATATATGAGCTTAGTTAAGCTATATACATAATTGGATTGGATTTGAAATACAATAAAAATAAATGAGAGGAAATGTATACCTTAATATTGAAGCAGGGATTGATTTGACTGACAGATACTCAAAATTTGAAATTAGACCTAGAATGGGCGAATTGTGATAGGTATGCTATGTCAAATATGGAAATTTGTGTGAACGTAGATCAGACTCACTCTTGTGGCCTTGAACCTTGTGAGTGTGACCTTGACTCACGATAAAATGTTTGTCTATACTTGCAAATGATAAAATAAATTTTAATTGTGTTTAAAAACACCATTTGAGCTTGTTGAGCTAGGGTGTGAAAGTGTGTTAACTCCTCCTTTACATGATTCAAACACTTATTTGAAAAGTTCAAATTTTATAGGTTTTTCAATTAGGCATCTTTGTAGGAGGTTGCAACACATTGGCGGTGATGGTGCCCAACTTTGCAATGCCAAAAATTGTTTTGTTCAAGGCCCCTTGGAGCATTTGGCCTAATTTTTCCATCACTTATAATTGATTTGAGAGAATTGAAAATGGGTCCCCCATTGGTCAAAAGTGCATATATGTTGTTTATTACCATCCCTTGTATCTTATAGTATGTTGGTAGTGGCCAAACTTAAAAAAAAAATTAAAGTTGAGTGTTTTGATTGTTTTTTTGGTGTTCTTGTAAAGTTGTAGAATTTTAGTGGATTACTTGACATTTTCTACTTGTTTAAATATTTGGTTTTAGTATTTGGCTTGCCTAAAAGTTCCATCTGGTTTTTTGCACCCTTATTTTCTTTTCCCTTTTTTCCACTTTTTGTGAGATCTAGATGTGGATCCAAACACTTCTTCCACCTTTGAACTCCCATTTCTTTCTCACAAACCCACAATCTCCAACGATCGCCACCTTCCCCCTCCCTTCCCTACACCTCAAGTCCCACTTCCATTTCTCATTATATTCCATTTCCTTTTTGTGGAATTCCTTTGCACTTCAAACTTTCTCTAGCCTCATCTCCACTTCTCTTCACTAATTTCACATCTTTCCCCCACATTTCTCACAATCACCTTATTCATTCTTTTCACCCATCTTGTGGATTTACATTGGAATCCAATGTCCAATCCTAACATCCACTTCTATATTGAATTCTCGCAAAATGCTTATAATGTCTTTTGCCTCTTATTTCTTGTGTAGAGTTCTAGTTGACTTTTGGATATCTAGTTCTTCACCTGGACATCCCATCTTGATATTCAGTTCCACATCTTTTCCTTGCATTTCTCCATAATGTCTATTGTGCTCATTTCACCTCTTTTGTAGAGTTTCATTAAACTTTAAGACTTTCATTCCCCCATTTAGCTTCAACCCTCTAATTTGAACTCTAAACTCCACATGTTTTATTCTTATCCTATTTGGCTTCAAACTTTTGCATTTCTTCTAGATTGCTCCATACACTTTCCAGATCCTCCCATAATGCCATTAATGCATGAATCAACCCTTGCAATTACCTAGACAAGATTTTCCTACTCAAACACTATTACCCATATCGTGGGTGTGGATTCACATGTGATTTCGACAATGGGGATGAGAGTGACCATGTCACCATTAATGTAGTTGTTGAGCTCCAGATGTCAATTGTCTCACACTTGGCCTAAATTGTCCATCTCACATATTTCGTGGGACTTTGACTTGCTTTGCACACCACATTAATGATGTCTAGTTCTTAGTCAAATATTTCCAACAATTCAATAACAAAATGAAGTGGTATAAATATTAGTTCATTTTTTAGAACAACAATTTGATCATTTCTTTTCCACACGACTACAAGTGCCAAGGAGCTTCTAGGGTTTCAACTCTTGCAAATCCAATCACCATTCGAGAAACATCTTTAGTAAATCACAAGGTCGTATTGTAAATGATTTTTGTGGTAGAATGTCTCCATGACTCCATTTGTAGATTTTCAAGAAAATTCTATGCTTAAGTTCTCTCTTGCCACATTTGTTGGTATGGTTGTAATATATATTTGATGAATGTAGAGAACATTTTAAGTCATTGAAAGCTTTGTAATGGTGTTTTTTCTATTATATATGGATTTTTGTAGTTTGGAGATGGATAACCAAGTATGCTCAATTATTCAATACCATTATTTGTGATATATGTATCTACACAACTCATTATTTTGTGATTTAAATATGTTGTTTATCATGGCATGCTATGACTACAACCCAATGGATTAGGCATTGGTCATGAAATTAATGATCCACCCTTTGCTTAAATTGAGTACATCTTTCACTAGTAGATTAAGAGTAGGAAATTAGTTTGTTTGCATCTCATGGTTTAGTATTTCAACCATGAAAAATATTTGTAGTTTAATATTTCTTAGAGAATAATGTTCTACATACACAAATCTTGTAGTTGGACAATGATGTTCTTATTAGCTTTATAAAAGATTTTATGTGCAATAGGTTACTCTTTGGTCTAATGGTAGCTTTTGGGACCAAGCATACATTGGGTACTATTGTAGCACTTTCACCTTTTTCATCTTGAGTTGTAATTAGTCCTATTAAGGATACCTCTAGGGAAGTTCCCCTTATGTCTATTTGAACCTCAAGTGAAGGAGAGAGTACCCACTCTTAGCAATTGACCTTAAATCATCCCCACTTTGTTGATGAGTTGATCTATTCGCCTTCAAGAAAGACACATCCCTAGCCTTGAAGTAGATTGACCCCTCTTTGGAGTGTGGACAATGATTTTGGGAACCAACATGTGGTAAGGTGTAGGTCACTTATAACAATGCTACATGTGGTCTTAAAAGTCTAGTTAGCTAGTATATGTATTGTATAGCTTGTTGCAAGTATTAATAGATTGTACAAATGAGCAACATATTGCTAAATGTACTCAAACAATTGTAGGCATTCATATGACTTCCAAATGGCATGAGTTCATTGAGGAGAGTAATTTTGGTCTTATGTTGGTTATCTAGGAGCATTGTCTTTTGTTAGAATCCTTAATCAAGGTGATTTACATTGCTTTTAGTAATGCTGCAAGTATGGAAATCAATGCTATAGGTGACTGATAGTGGTTCAAAGTTGTCATATTTCACATGGGGTCAACTGATGCATATCCTCGTTGCTATAGGCATGTTCTAGGGAAGTTATAGTGGCTAGGAGCTCATTTTGGATAGAAGAATCAATTGCGACCTTTTTCCTTTCATAAAGGGGCTTGATGTGGTTGTGCGATTTCTTAATCATTGGTTGATGCTAGCTAAGACAAATACCACCTTGCGAAAGGTTGATGAGCTAAATATTATTGTTGGGTCATGATAGTTTGTACATTCCCTTTTAGCAATGGATTTCCCACTTGTCACAGTGACAAGGTTGTTTTGAGATGATTGATGGTTGTTTTAGTTACCCACTTGAGTTGAGTGAGTGTTCACTATTAGTAGACAACTAATTGATAGTTACATAGCTGACTGCTGCCTTACAAGGCAATCATCCATCTTCCCAAGAGAGGGTAATTGGAAGAAGTGGATATTTCCATTTCCAAGATAATTGTCAATCTTC